>JANSVA010424909.1:27177-41316 GCA_025504915.1 Erythroxylum reticulatum | reverse complement strand
TAAGAAGAATCGGATAAATGGAGTTTTTGTTAAGGATGAATTTCTAAAAAGGGAAATTAGATTGCTTTGTATGAGTTTGATAAATGAATGAGAAAAAGAAAAGAAAAAAAATTTATACCGATTTCTATTGGAATAGTCTAAGGTTTCCAACGCGACAGTTTGCTAAGATATTTGTTCTCGGATGTCAGAAATTTGTTCAGTTCGTTTGACTTTGATTTCGAGCCAATTCGATTCGTTTGATCTGTTTAGCCATTCGATTATGCTTTCGCTTTTGTTCCGCATTTTGTTATCTGATTTTTCGATTCGATTCGCTTTCGATTCTTATGATTTCCGATTCGTTTTCCGTTTCGCATTTGTTTAGGCCCACTTTCGCTTCGTTTGGCTTTGATTGTAATCCATTCTTTTGTTTTTGTCCGTTCTGTTGTTTTGCTTTCCGTTTCCATTTTCCATTTTTTGGGTTGGGGTCTGATTCCTGAATCGAGTCCCAACATTTATGGTATCAGAGCAAGTTGGGCTCCGAAAACGAGGTCCAACATAAGTGGTATCAAGCAAGAGTGAAAGTGTAAAGTTTAAGAGGTTGGGTTCCGAAAACGGGATCCAGCAGTCAACACCTAATTCATCTGAGGAATTCAGACATTCTAGCATTATGTTAAACTCTTGAGATCAATTATCTGCAGTGGAAGATGTTTCACTCAATTTTTCTCAAGTAAATCATTTTTCCTTTTTGATTGTTCACCAAGTATAAGCAAGACATCTTTTACAATGTTAGAATGTGTCTTCTTTTCCTTTTTATTCTTAAGAGCTTTCTTTCTCTTAAATGGAGAACTTATATCTTGATTTTCTTTTTCATTATACGAGTAAACTTCATCAACATCATTTCCATATTCCTCTTCTGTACTATTTGATGGAGATTTAGTTGATGTATGTATATACATACCAGTTGCAGTAGTATCTCCAAAAATATGACACAAGTTTGAAAATTCCTTTCATTTTTTTTCTTGAATTTATGAGTCATTTTATGTACCTATAATGATGAAAAAGGAATATGAGAATGAATATTATACAATATGATATATTAATAAAACAAAGACATATTTTACCTTAAATAGATTTTCCCAACATTCATTTATGGCATTGACTTCACCAGTGAAAGAGAAGTAACTAATTCCTGTTTCTTTGAGTAAGTTCTTAAAATTCTTCAATCTAGCCCTTAATTCATTATACTTATTCTTAAATTGAATATCATTATACTCCTTACTGAATTTTGTTTGAAGCCCTGTCTTAATATTCTTCCAACTAAATTTGGAAAAGATAGTAGTTGTTCGATTTCCCTTCTTGACTTCTTCAACCATCAAAGAGATTAAATTCATTTCTATAGTATCATTCCATACCCCATCTTTTTCGTTTACTTCTACACAATCATTGGAATCGTTCATATTGTTTAAACCTTCCATCACTAAATGTAATTACATATAAATGACATCAATCACAACAATTTCTACAAAGTAATAAATGTTAAACTGCATACAAGTGTATGGAAATGATAGAATAAAAATAAAGGTGTAAATTTAAGCAAGGTCATAATATATGCATAATGTATTTCATTCTTGTGTTTATGTAAAACAAAGCTTATGCGATTCAGAGGGGACAATTGAATTTAGAGAAAGACAAGTCGAGGTATTAAAATTAAGAGCGCATATATATATACGTTTACAGATATATTAGATATTGCTTTTTTTACTTTCTGTGTGTCAAGTATATTAACTAGTCTTTTTGTGTTTATTCAACTACAACTGCCTTCTTTTTCTCATTGCCTCTACACTTGAGGTATGTCTTCCTCTTTAATTCATAATTCTATCTATTCCCTTTTTTCCCCAATCTCTAATATGGGAACAATTTATTTGGTTATTTCTTTTGTTCACAGGATTTACTACCAAAGTAGACGTAAGTTCCTTCTCTCTCTTGTTTAGTCTTACCTTATTGTGAACGACAAAAATCACAAACCCAAACTAACTTTATCATTTTCTTCTACAACTTATAATTTTGGGCCATAGTCACATGAAAGTACGAACACCACCCATGGATAATACAAATAATTATCCAGAGAAACATCAGCTAGACCAGCAAAACTAAAGACAAAGTTGACATAAGATTAAAATAGATAAAGTCTCCTCAAAATGACGTCATTATAAGCAGCCAAAAGGTGGACAACACAAGAAGATGTCCAAGAACTTAATTTTCATATTTTTATATATCTTAAGCAGCCAAAGAAGTTATTATATAGACCTAAGCTATGGAAACTAACCTATAAGCTACTTAAAGGGCTTATTTTCTAGGTCTGCCTAATAACTTCTCTATAAACAAAGGCAATGCAACATACTCGAAGGCATTAAGAAAAATGTTTAGTGATGCTCAAGATCTGGCCCTTCTGGTGAAACTCTTGATATTGATTCATCTGTCACTATTCTCTGCTCAATGTACCTTAAGTTTGACAAATCATAACCCACTTTATGCAAAAGAGAGCTGCTGTCATCCCTTCTACGTATAACTATAAGCCCGTGATATCTTAATACTTCTACTTCATTCACGTTCATCCACAAAATTAATAGAATCATCATCCAAACTCGAAGGGAAGTTAAGTTAGCCATATTATACTGAGAATAATGACTTTCTTATATTAGTCTTAATTCGTAGTAATAGTTTAGAAACTAGAAGACGGTTTAATTTATAACGCAAAGGATTGACATATATCATGTAATAGACGCTATCTCC
The DNA here is from genome assembly GCA_025504915.1 of Erythroxylum reticulatum. Classification (NCBI taxonomy): domain Eukaryota; kingdom Viridiplantae; phylum Streptophyta; class Magnoliopsida; order Malpighiales; family Erythroxylaceae; genus Erythroxylum; species Erythroxylum reticulatum. Next base: position 38,544 of record JANSVA010424909.1, on the reverse strand, counting down.
ATCATATATATATATATATATATATATATAACTTAGAAACTAGAAGACGATTTAATTTATAACTCAAAGGATTGACATATATATCATGTAATAGACGCTATCTCCATAATATATAAATACATATATACATATACATACATACATACATACATATATATATTACATGACAAATCCATTGTGTTTTTCGTTGTCTTTTCTATTCAATAATGACTTCTAGCTTTCTCTCGTGAGGGCAATTTACTCATTATCTCAAATGACATGGAAGATGATGAGGAGTTGCCAAAGTAGGTTGGTCTCTTTGGTTTGTTCAAGTACTCAACCAAATGGGATATGGTCGAGCTCTAATAAATGGATATATATATAAAACTTAGAAACTAGAAGATGCTTTAATTTATAACGCAAAGGATTGACATATATATCATGTAATAGATGCTATCTCCATTATATATATATATATACATACACACACACACACACACACACACACACACACACACATACACATATATATTACATGACAAATCCAATGTGTTTGTCGTTGTCTTTTCTATTCAATGACAACTTCTAGCTTTTCTCTCGTGAGGGCAATTTACTTATTATCTCAAATGACACAGAAGATGATGAGGAGTTGCCAAAGTAGGTTGGTCTCTTTGGCTTGTTCAAGTACTCAAGTAAATGGGATATGGTTGAGCTCTCATAAATGGAGGATCTCTTCCATGGTATTCTTATCTTTTTGAAAAGTTCATGAATAAGATTGCCCATGAAACAACTTACAAAGTTTAGATGTTGAAGGAAGTGAAGATCGTAAACAAAATGCTTATAAGTGAAAATAACCATTTTATTAGACTATTTATTAAAATTTATAAGACAACGTAGCGATGTTTCTTTTTTTCAATTTATATTTGTCTAATGATGTTCGGTCTATCAACAAGTTGTGTGCATATTTAGGGAAGGTGGAGAATACGACAATGATCAAACCAATGATTATACCTCTATAATAACTATACATATTTAGTGTGGATCTTGACAATAGTTTTCTACGTTACCAAGATCAAGATGTATCATTTCATAAAAGGGAAAAGTTTTAGGTGGAATAGAGATCCCCTATTGGAGATTTGTGGGGGGACGATCAACTCATCGAATACGAACCAAGTTTTTAAGAGCAATCCTATACCAAAAGTAGCTTTTTTGATACTGATGTTAGCACAATTGATATCATGTATGGAAATGATCAGCTCTCAACTCAATCCCTTACTTGACCCTCAATACTCAATATCTAGTTGTAATCAAAGTAGATCAAGATAAGAGATGCTCTATCATGGGATATTCTCTAGAACAAGCCAGCTTTGAGTAAGCAAATAATAGGGGATATTCTCTAAAGTAAGCCAGGCTCAAGCAAGCATAGTGTAAAGGTGTTTACTTTTGCTTTTAAAAAGCCACAGAAGGCAAAATGGCGATAACCCATGCTCTATGCTTTATATGAGATATACACTATTGGTTTCTCTCTAGTGTCAGAGACTTCATGCTCTATACAAATAAATGAATAAAAGAAGGAGAGAATGCTTTGAATTGAGTTGTGTATAGTCACCACAGCGACTATTTGTACCGTTACCATGAGTCACTATATCAGTAACACTCGCTAGTAGATAGCTACAATTCCTCTACAGGTACGAAAACAAACACAAGCAAAGTAACAAGAGAAATCGCAGAAACAATGAATAACAAGTAATGCTACAGTAACATGCATGAGTACCATAGCATAAATAAAAATAAATCCTTTCATTCCTTCTTGCTGTATTCTATAAAGACGATGATCTTCTAAAGGTCAAAAATGCAAGTAACACAATAGATACATAGAGAAATTGCATAAAGAAATAAACGAATAACAAGAAGAAACAAAAGCACACATAAACAACAAATACGTGGAGAAATCGTAGAAATAGAATAACAGAGATATAGTACAGTAACAAGAAACAGAAACAAACACAAAACTGGACCAATCGTCAGAAAAATTACAGCAGGGCCATGAAGATGCAGAAGATGAAGTTGGTGCAGAGAGAAATTGTTTTTGTGAAAAAATGTCTTAGAATACACAAAAACCTGTTGTGAAATATTAGGGAAACATATTTTTTCTATTTCCGTGAAACGGTTATGGATTTTTATTTTTGAAAATAGCATAATGCAATAATAATGAACCAAACGTGTTTTAAGAGGAAGTTTCATTTTTTTATAAAAACCATAAAAAGAAATGGAAAAAACTGAAAACAAATACCCCTTAAATGGAGAGATTTAGTTAGCTCAGGACACAAAACCCAAACACCAAAAAACCTAACAACATTTCATTCCAATAACTTGACACTTGCAATGATTTACAAATTTGACAAAAATAATTCAGATCAAGAAGGTTACTAAATGATGAGGTCTACCAGAAATGTACTTTAGGTAAGACAAACCTTCCGTTAATAAAATATAACAATACAAAACCAAGCGACTTCATTTCATCATGATAACTTTGCTCTAGAAAAAATGGAAGGAATAAAGTCATATGGAAGCTTATGGAAACATGATTATGTGAATAAACATGAATTCCTAACTTGATTTTTAGTAAAAGTATAATTTAGCTTATCAATTCTCATTTGCGTATTGCAACCAGCACAACATGCAGTTCCAATTAAGTTCTTGTTCTCCTTGATAAGAATAAAGAAGAAGAATGGGTTTCGTCAAATCCCACTTCATCACCTTCCCTCTTTTTATCTTCATCCATTTTAAGTAAAATAAAATCAATTTTTTGAGTATAAGCCACAACTAAATATACATGAAAATGATGGATATAAACATAACAAAAAAAGAAATAATCACTTATAAGGAATATGTCAATTTGTAGTGGAATCTTGATATAATTTACAAGAAAAAATCAATTACATAAACCTAAAAGAAATCGAATAAGCCCAATAGTATAACCTAATACAAATTCTATTGACATACCAAGAAGATTCCATAAACCACCATTACCTTATTTGTTTTCCGTGTAAGATCTTTCTTCCACTAAAAGCCTTTGTTTTGCCCCTAATTCACATAAACAGAGGGTTCCATAACTCGTCTTAAACTCGAAGAAGCAACTTGATTATAGATGAATAAGACCAGTGGAGTCAGAAGGTGCTAGGGTTCTCGCTTACAAAAAAAGCATCTCTCTCATCAAAAAGAAGAACAACAACTCAACAAGGCACAGAAAAAGATCCGTATAACTGTAAACATTACACAGAGATAATAAGGAAGAAGTACCTTTTGGGTGTGTTCGAGAGTAGAGAAAATAAGGAAAAGAAAGAATTAGGGATTGAAAGTGTTTAAACGATATCATTTTAATATATCATTCCTAATTCTTTTCTATTACATCTAGTATAAACAAGTGTAGCATTATTTTTGTATCTTATCTATTTCTTGCCCCAACCATGAAATAAGAAAGAAAATTGCATAATGAAGAAAGTGTCTATTAATTTATTCATTTTGTTTAAAAATCGAACCGATTCAATTAGTTTTGTACTGCAGCACCTTGGTGGGCTAATGTCGAAATCACAGGGAAATTGGAGATGGTGGTGATCCAGCCTAGGTTGTGAGCTCATCAACTCGGTGTGGGTCGCCGCCATCCTAGAGATGGTGCCGCGCCTTGTTGGGTTATGTCGTTTATGTTTTTTATGGCTCCACTTGAAAAAGTATGTGTGTAATGTGATGTTAATTAGTTTCCTACTTACATGATATAGTATAATATCCTATAGTAAATAAATACTAGAACTATAGCAACAATTTCAAATGTTGCATAAATAAGACTTTATTGCAAATTTTTTTAATTTTATTGCCTTCTCTTATATGTAGCAACAAATTATTTTTCATTGCTTTTTAATATTATTAAAGGCAACACTTTAAAAACTGTTGCATTATATTAATTTTTAGTAACCCATTTTTAAAATGTTACAAACATGTCATTGCCTAAAATACTTTATGTCATAGTGAATAATCATGGTTTCTTTGAATGGATAGATCCTGAATATATTGGACAAGAAAAAAGACATGAATTGTAAAATCATGTCAAAGGTAAAAATTATGAAAAAAAGATTTTAAAGGAAGAAATTTCACATAAACAAGTATTACATAACATTATAAAAGCATTACAAGATGAAATATATGAGAAAGTTAAAAATGTTGGAAGGTGTTACCTAAGAAATTATAACGATGAAGGCAAAGTTGGTATAGGAAAGTGATAGGCTCAAGCAAGAATTTTTTTTTTGAAAAGACATTGATGTTTACGAAGGAAAGTTTTTTACAATCGAAAATTTTAATCAGTGAAAGTAAGTGGATAAATTAAGAATTTCAAACAACATTTGTTTTTTTTCATGTGGACTTATAAATATTGTATTATATTACAAGCTTTGAAACAATAAATTGTTGTCTTTACAAATTAGATAATATTCTAGTTGCTTTAAATTCAATATGAAGTGATTGTATGTTCATTTAAAATGCTTACAAAATATATCATTATTTTTTTGTAAACTTTGATACATGATGTCTTACATTTGAACTTTACAGGGGAAGGGGGTTGAAATTTTTAGTTTCTATTGAAAGCTATTCTAGCTATACAAAATTAAAATGATGGTTGTTATAACCATTATCATTTAAAATGGTATGGGTATCATAAGGTCACAATATGACGTGTCAACTTAAAGTATCATTCCAAAAGGGCAAACTTATAAGCCAAAATAGTGTCCCTAATTCTAAATGGCCATTATATAACTAATATAAAGTAAAAGTGCAAAGTTCACAACTTATTGCATATGTAAAGTATTTGGTGTTATTAACATATGGGAGAAAGAAAATTTAAAATATTTGAGCACTAAAATCATAATAATATTACAATTTAGGCCTTTATTCCGTCAACTACTAGTGCACCTTAACATTCTTAACTCTCCATTCCATTAAGAATAATAATAGCTCAAGCATTCCATCCCTCCAATCCAATTGCAACCTAACCATCACTTTTTAGTCCATTGATAAAAAATTGCTGCTCAACTATGAAGAAAAGGACGAAAATGATGGCAAATAAATATCAATTAATCTCACATAATACTTTACATGGTATTCCATGAATCAAATCATCATTCCCGTACAAAAATCTTAGCCAAATCACAAAGACATAAAAATTAATACGAAAATAAAGGTTAATACTAAAAGAATCAATAATAAAATAATTTAGCCCAAAAATAGTGTAAATATTAATAATAAAAGAATTAATAAGAGTATCAATGCTATGATCACTCCCCTAAAATAGGTGTTTCCACTAACCTCTTAATGATAATCTATATCCTTAGTAAGCGTGAGAAAATAACATATGATTTTTGGGGTAATGTAATTCCCATATATGCTTGTTATAACAGAATTCACATAAAATTAAAATCTTACAACAATTTCTCCCTTCTAAGAAATTTTGGATTAGTCTTTGAATTTGATGTGACTATTATTGACCTTCCTCTCTTTCACATAAGTTATTTAGAAAAACTCCCAACATTAGTACTTTTGATTTTGTTTAGGTTTTCCAATGTGACACATTGAATGCTTTCTCCTAATCAACTTATAACTCATAATTACAAACAAAAAGAAAAAGAAATTAGTAACCTATATTGAAATTAGTTTCCTTGAAGGTTTCTCTAACTTCTTGGATCCTTTTATATTATGACAAAGTTCTTAACAATGTTGTCACCTCATTACAACTCCTTTATTACTTAATTTTTTAGAATTCTTTAAGTCTTCATCCTTATCCGTTTTGGCCTGCTTGGCATATTCTTTACAACTGAAAGAAGGATAGGTTAAAGGCTTAAAACAAGGGACTATAATTTGGACCCACTAATTGGCTCCATTGACCATTAATAATTCTTTAACTAGTATGCTTAAAGAAGTGACTCACATTATCTTCAACATTCTCCCTTTTAAAGCTAATATAGGATATTGAAAATTTCTTATCAAAATAAGACACTCTTAAATTTCAAATCTCCATTAGATTCGTAAGACAATGCCTTGACTCCCATTTAGTTGCCTTAAATTTCTTATGATTCCTTTTTTGTGCTTAGAAAATACATTCATTAGAAATCTAAAAAATATTATTATAGACTATCTCACAGTTTGGTCTTATACTAACAAATGCCTTCGTAAGTGTCTCCTCCTCTCTAGCATCAAAATCATTATATATTTCTTCAGATAGGTTATTTGGTTCTTTATGACTTCTTCATATCGTTACTTGGTTATATAATTGATTTCTAGCAAAAAAGTTTATAAGTATGCCAATTATGCTTCTTTGACTAGTTAGCATAAATATAGCATCAAAGTTTTTATATTCACAATATGTAAAAAGGTTCTTCAAAGTTTCAAAAAAACCTTACACTACAAAATTAAAACAAGGAACAATTATGACAAGCATAATAACTATACTACCGAAATAATTGCAAATTCAAACAAAAAAATAAAATATCATAAAATTAATCTATACCTTTTATTGGTCACTCACAAATGTCAATTCATTGGTTATGGTGTTTAGTTATTCACTTAGGAGATTTAAAATCCAATTCCATGAATGGTAGTTTTCACTTCTCACAATAGTCAAAGTAGTTAGATACATCTTGTTATTTCCATTTTAGCTAGTTACGGGTAATAATGCATCTATGATAAATTTCTTTAAAAAGCAATCATCTAAGTTAATAAATTTCTAAAAATATAACTAGGAAATCAAGTTTTAATGCATTTAACCTAATATAAAACCTTTTACAAATGAATTTAGAAGTTAACCCATCAAACTTCACATCAATAATGAACAATATATCATTGACACTCCATTTTAACCTCTTAATATTGAAAAAGTTTCCTATTTGGCTATATGACACTGTAACCTATTGACTACCATGCAATATCTAGGTTATATCTCATCCATCGTGATGCTATCTAGCTAATCAGGATTCTTCCTAAACTTGTCTAAGAACTAATTTGCCATCTATTTTTTATCGACTTGCTGGCTTCATTAAACTTTCTTGTAAATATTTTTATTGTTAATAATCTTAATTGAAAATGTTTCCTCATTTTTGCATCAACTTGCACACATCCTAAAAAGATAACAAACATCACAAATGACTTTCATTCTACCCCTTCTTGAATTCTAATACTATACAACCTGTTTGGTTCAAGGAATGAAATAGATAAGGAACAGAATAGTTATTCTTAGGAATAAAAAAGATGAGGAATATAATAGAATGTATTTTGTTTATTTCAAGGAATATAATAGATAAAGAATTTATGTGTCAATGTTTGGTTGAAAATATAAACTTGGAATGAAAAAAGAATAACTAACAAAAAGACCAAAATATCCTTATTATTATTATTGTTGTTGCTGTTGTTGTTGTTTTTGTTGTTATTGCTGTTGTTTTTGTTGTTGTTGTTGTTGTTTTTGTTGTTAATATTATTATTAATTTTCTTCTTCTTCTATTTATAATTATTATTATACAAAAATAATTTTATTATTATTATTATTATTATCATTATTATATAAAATTAATTTTCTTCTTCTTATTATTAGTATTATTAAATTATTAAATTATTTATTATTATTATTAATTATTCTTATTTTTATTAATTATTATTATAAATTTTCTACTTATTTTTATTCTTATTATTATTAATTTTATCAATTATTTTTATTCTTAAATTCCTTATTATTATTAATTTTCTTCTTCTTCTATTTTATTATTAATACTTCGAAGGATAAAGTTGTCTTTTATAAAAATAGGTTTTCTTTGAATAGATAAAGACAGGTAGAGATTGGTATTAGCAATTCTTCTAACTTATAGAATACATATTCTTGATGATTAGTTATTCTATTGTTTGTTTTTAACCAAGAACAAGTTTAAGGAATGGAATAGGAATATGCTTGGAATAGAATAGCTGTTCTGTTGAACCAAACAGGCCATAAATATTTATAATAGGATAATTGTATTTTACTTCTTTGAACTCCTTTGGATCTTTGAATTTCATCCTGAGTTCAAATTTGAAATCACTTGTATCATCACAAATAGAGTCAAAAGAAAATGTTAGATTTAAAGCTAGCTTTAAAGATTATAAATTGACTTATTATACTTCTGAATATGAAACCAAAGATGCTAATATCTTGATAACATTTTTAGTAACATCTCAACTTAGAGTTCCCCTAGAGCAAGTAAGGGCCATAAGGACACTACTACCACATTGAGCCATATGCTAAAGAAGAAAATCAATATATTGCTTATTTTGCTTCAAACAAGTCATCATCACTAATAATTGGGTAATTATTTTTTTCATTTTTATCCTTATAATCATTATCATAATAATTTGTGTCCTTGTAATATGCTATTATCACTCTTTTTACTTCTAATTCCATTAATAAAATTTTCAAAATGATAACCACCAGACATTTTTCTAGCCAATTTCCTCTCCTTAGCCCTGACATACCACTATTTCTCATTATTAATCGAAAAGCTACATGAAACATCATCACTTGAATAATCGCTCCTTTCAATAAGAAAATTCATAATCTAACTTGTTGCTGACTTCTTCATCAATCAAGTCATTCTAAATCTCATCATTATAATATGCCTTTTCACCATCATTTATTGTTCTTCATAATATGATAATACAGTTGTATAAGTGAGTAACTGGTTACCTAAATTATATTAAGCATCTCCAATATGACCTTGGCACTATATAATGAAAATTCTCTCATTTGATTAAAAGACTCATGGTCATACTTGTAATATATGGAATTAACTATATGCCCCTTATTATTGACAACACTTTTTAGTACCATTGTTAATATTCTTTTTGATCATAGTCTTCCCTCCAATATACTCCTATTGTCCATCTTTATTTAGAAGTCCACCATAATGAAACTCAAAGTTAAATATCTCTTAAATAGAAAACTAGAAAATGATTAAAATGATGATTAGCACTTACAAGTTAATCATTTACCCTTAAATAAAACCATATACTTAAGCGTCTATATAAGAATAAATCCATAACATAATGCTTAGTATCAAATTGTGGCCTTTTGTTGTTAATATCGGACTTTTACATATATTAATTTGACTTTCCAAACTAAAAATCATGATAAAAAAACCACTTTAGACCTATAAATAGAAAATTATGTTTCTTTTAATGAGATAATCCATATTTGATCCCACAAGCTATACAATATTGGGAGGCTCTAGTGTAATGTATATTTAACTTAGTTCCTAAAATCTATAGCTATCTAAGGAAAATACACCTACCATTCTATCGTATAGAATTTAGATTTCCAAATGTTGATCCCAAAAGGACTACGAGTACTAATAATGAAATATTTTCCTATTGTCTAACTAATAATTTAAGTGAATGTGACAATTCAAATTTAAAATAAAAGAATAGAAATAAAACACAAACCAATACAATGAAAGAAAACTAAAATAGTCAAAGAATGAAAAATTCAACCCATGGATTAATGGTATCTGGACTCCAAATGTCTTATAGGATTTCTTATGCAATCATGATTTTATTAACCAATTTATTCTAAAATTCACTAAAACTAGAAATTCCTAAATTTTGTTAATACTTTCTCAAGATTATTAACACCTAATTCAAGTTAAATAATTGAAATTTATTTCTAATTAACACCCTATGAATTGCATTATTCAATTTTTTAGTTTCACTATTAGGTTTGAACTTAATATAGATGATTTATGTCGACCTATCTCTATTTTGCAATTCCTTTTAATTATATTATATATATTCATAAATTGGATTTCTCAATCTTAATTTCATAAAATCATAAATAATATGTCGATAATATTGCTTTAGGGATAACAAAGAACACATAATAGATCCCAATAAAATTTAAGATAAATTAAATTAAACCAAAATCATTACACGGTCTATCCATGGTTTCATCTAATCTAGATACCAAAAGTTATTTAGCTCATGATAATAGAAAAGAAAACATCAAAACTGGAGTCCTTGAGATCTCCAAAAACTTCACTCTAGGTTGATGAAAATCTACTTCCAAGGGCAATTTTTTAGTTATTTCTTCTCCTTTCCCTTGTTTTAGTTTTTTTGTGTATTTTATGCCTCTTATCTTATCTATAGCTCAATTTATCTTCTTAAGTTTGAATTTTGGATACAATGAGATACATAGGCATCAATACGAGCATATTGATGACCGTGTATCTTAAATTTAATGTATAAGGGTTTCTAGAGCTAACACATAAACAGATAAGGGCATATTATCTCAACATGACCTTTTTACAATTCAACATAGCCAATTGTTAACCTACATGGGTGTTTATTATAAGAAATTCTCAACACACCTCTAAACTCCCTTATTTGGCTATGTACGCTATCATGCACTCCATAACTTATTCAACATCTCTAAATTGCTGCAACCTTCTTTGAGTTCATTCTTTTTTCTATACTATAAGTGAGTGAATCTTAAATATTAAAATCAATAAAAATAATTAAATAAAAAATAAAATGCAGTAAATATAAGGCTAAAAATATGACTAAATCATCACTTATTAACTTCCCCACACTTTAAACATTTGCTTATCCTCAAGTAAATAGTAATTTCAATTAATCAATTCTTCTTAATATCTACCTACTCTTTATCTCAACTTATCCATCCACATTCTAAATGCCATGCCTTAATAATTAAATTCAAATATAATTGGAATTAAGCAATCATAAAATAAATTTTCCATAGGCCAACAACATAAATGAATTTTTCATAACCTTTTTGAAATCAAGTGAAACATAATTTAACACCCTCACACCAAAGATTCCAATCGATTCTTTCAAAGTGTTTAGGGTGAGTGTCAATAAGACTCCTAAATCAATACATAGATGGATTCTTAACCATAAGCTTGCTAACATATCACATCTTCACCACTGTAACATATAGCCTATGAATGCCAACTACACCTCCTAAACCCTTGGGTAATCTCAAATAACCCAAAAAGATATGAAATAGTTTATTCCCCAAAAAACTTACAGAACAATCTAAGAAGAAATGAAATAACGTAAGAAACGTACCTTGAATTGATGAAATCTTAAAGAAAATAGGTTAAGGAAGGCTTTTCGCATAATGAATAGGTGAAGGAGCATTGATTGATCTAATTTCTATGCTTATAAGAAATTTATAAATTTTAGAAACCACAAGTGCATAGTGTAGCAGTAGCTAGCACAGGCAAGTATAGGTAGTATTAGTAATTACCCTTTTTCTATTATCTAACCATTAAATCAAATTATAGATTTAATTAAAAAATAAACTAAAAA
>JANSVA010424909.1:0-27077 GCA_025504915.1 Erythroxylum reticulatum | reverse complement strand
AGTATTAGTAATTACCCTTTTTCTATTATCTAACCATTAAATCAAATTATAGATTTAATTAAAAAATAAACTAAAAATAAACTAAGGTTGAAATAATAATGATCTCAAAATAAGGAAAATGCTAATAAAAGTCAATATCAAATAATAGTACCTATATGATGAATCCCTCTAAGAATCTCTAAATATTAACCCTTTATCATGCAATTATATTATTGATTATTGGACCGTGAAAATTCCTATCTCATGTTAATATCTTTCGTTAGACTACGAACAACTAATCCATCATTTGACTAATAGAAATCTTTTTAGTTAAAACCCCTAGTATTGCATTATCGATTTATGAATTTCACTTTTAGGTTTGACCCTAATCTAAGGTATTTATGTTGACCTATCTCTAGGTTTGCATGCAACTCCTTCCAATTATGATAGATCTATTCATATAAGAGGATTTCTTAATCTTAATCATATGAAATCAAATCATGAACTAATATGATGGATATATTAGAACAAGAATATAATGTATAGTCGAATTTCAATAAACCAATCAATAAAATTGCATTAAATAAAAGATCAAATCATATTGTTATCACAACTTAGGGTTCATCCCACCCAGGCACTAAACAAATTAGTTCCTATCCATAGAAGGAAAACATGTAAAAGAACAACTAGAAAATAAAAAATCATAATTTTAAATCTCCCTATTTATTTTAATGAATCTTCTTGCAAGTTGGATTGGATGTTGTTATCTATTAGATCTTGTGATGTATTCTTCATGTTTTCCTTGTCCTTTCATCAGCTTCTGTATGTCTTTTACGATTCAAAAGCTCACAAAAAGGATATTTTGGGTGTAAATAATATGCAATTTTCATTCAAATTTACTATCTCAGTGACCACTAACAATATGACTTATAAAAGAAAGTTTATTCTAACTTGGATCCTTTTATAAACTAATTCAATTCAATAATCAATAATGATCTCAAGTATTTATGGATAAATTTCAAATAATTCAAGATATGAGTTAATAAAATTTAATAACAACGATTATAATAAGTTTAAGAAATCCTTTCCCTACATTTAAAATTGTACATTGTCCTAATGTACATAATATAAGTAAAGATAAATGAAAAGGATGAAAGGATAAGAAATTGGTACTTCTTTGAGTAATAATAATTTCAAAATTATGATTTCAATAAGGGATTTATCCAATATTAGATACAATTATCCTTGTAAAATATAAACAAAAAGGATAAAATAAAAGAAAATAAAATAAAAAGGAAATAAAATACGAATTATGGAAATAAAAATAACGTAAATAACATAAATCCTAATGTTTAGACAAAAAATAAAAAAGGAAAGAAAGTAAGAAAAAAAGACAAATAATAAGAAAAAGAAAAGAAAACACCAAATTGTAGCATCCTTTAATTATGCCGTGACTTTGGCATGTCCGTTGATGGAGGGCTCTCGGGTTATATAGCCCCAAAAGATGGAGGAGCTAATGATGATGTATATACTCTAGATAGTGGAGGTTGAAAAATCATGCCTTGATGGGTCGCCATTTGCATCAAAAGGTCCCCCATCTATCTAATAGTGATCCTAAGCTATCCTACATGCTCCATAATCTTCTCCTATTGTACTCTAATAGTTCATTCAGTACCCATGAACTGCCCTATGTGTCTCTTTAGCTGGTCCCAATTTGGTGTTTGCACCCTAGGTACTCCTACATTATCCTCCTCTTATTCAATCACTCCTTTTTGGAATGATTGTGAATACGATTGTGGTGGCTACTCCATTATGTGTGGCTCCTCCCTAGCTCCTTCTGATGCTACTGGCTCATTAGGAACTACATTAGGCATTCGATATCACTTATAGGTCCTCGTTGTCTATGTACCATATGCATCTGCTTAATCACATTGACGTTTAGTGTTGCCATAATGCCCACCAATTGTATCACTAGTAGTCTATTGAAGACCCCTATTCTTTGTGCAAGCCTATATAAGGCCTGCCACAGATCATACTAACCTTCCTCTCCTTGCTTTAATGCTAGATAAATAGGGCTAATGCATGTCATAAGTGTATTGGTGTCTTCTCGCTTATAATGTAAAGGTAAAACATGTTGAAATTCCCAACGAGTCACTAATTATCACCTAAACCACTTTGTGTATGACTCAGAATATCATGTATATATCTGAGCGAGGGATGTCGTAGTTACTAAGGTTGTTGTCTTCCTTGTGCTAATTATGCACCAAAAGTGTTGAGGAGATAATCCATATGGAAAGTTTGTTCACAGTTCGATGTACTTCGCTATGCCCATGAATTCCTATTTGTAAACCCATTATGATGGAGAATTTATAATAGCTCATATGAACCATATCCCCTAGCATTTGAAATTGGATCATGTTTGGCTGATCCTCATTATAGCCTCCTCTCTCCACGAAGAATGTGGAGAGAACCTTGAGTGTCAATTCCTAATATGTAGGCTCTACAATCTTAAAGAATTGAGACCACGCTCTAACATGAATTAGGTCTCAAACTCACTAGGCTAAACCAACCTGTTCAACACCTCCTAGTCAATGAATCTGTCAGTCCTAAACTTTTTCTCCTTGAGTTGTTATTATTGTTCATCTTGGGCTTCGACATTGAATAACAACATTTGTGGCCACTTTGGGGGCTAGGTTATGTAGGAAGGCTAGTGATGTGGGAAAGCTCTAGTCGAAACTCTAAAGGACACCTTTCCTTGTTATCACTTCTTGATATCTCCTTTGCCCGTCATAATCTCAACATTGTGCTTCAAACTTAAGTGTAAGAAAATAAAAATAAAGTGGAAAAAATAATTGTTTCCCCACATTTATTCCTTATGCTTACTGATTTGTTAAACGTGAAAACGAACTAAAAAAAGGAAAATTAAACAAATAGCCAAATCACAGATAAATAACCTAATGCAAATAAATCCATCAAAATAAAATAAAATAAATGAACTAGTAACTAATAACTTAATTAATCAAAAAATTGAAATTAAAAAATAATTAACAATTAAAATTATTCTAATTATTGAACTACAAATTTAACCCTAAAATTGAAATTAACAACCTTAATCTAATAATTATGCAAAATTAGTGAAATTAAGCATTGAATTTATCTTAAATCCAAAATTGAAATGAAATTAAACAATAAAACAACTTCTATTAGCTATAAAAACAACTAATTAATCCTAATTTCATGCAAAAACATCACAATTTAACATTTAGTGAGCAAAAATTACACAAATTCACAATCCCAATTGAAATTTTAGCCAAATTTCATGCAATTAAATAAATTGAACCAATAAATCAAATGGGTAAGGATGAAATTCAACTCTTAACTCACAATTAACCATAATGTCACATAAAATTGTCGAATCTCAAAATGCTATCATTAGCATTTTTAGAGTAAAAATCCCTAAAAATAGCAAAACACCTAATTAATCATGCATAGACAAGTGAAATCAATAAGAATACTTACTTGGGTGTCACTAAATTAGAAGAAAAATGGAAGAAATTGGTTAGGTGATTGAGAGGGGCTATGATGGGAGGGTAGAGAGAAAAGATAAAATGAGAAAAATGAGGAATTAGGCAAATTTGAGGGTTGTCACAAACTTATATGGCCTACTATACGGTCGTGTAGCTGACCGTGTGAGTCATATACCTATAACGTATTGCAAACTTACACTATCTATTACACGGTCGTGTATCTAACCTTGTAAGTCTACACGAGTATGTAGCTCTCTGTAAATATGTACAAATATGAAAAATAGATGACCAATCTCAAAAATTGTACAATATGAAAAATAGATGAACAATCTCAAAAATTTTGTAGTCAAAGTTACGAAACCTTCACACGTGCACCCTGCATAAAAATTGTGAACAATCTCATCAAGATGCTTAATGTCCTAGCCTAAAACCCATTAAATCTCAAATAAATCCTATTCTAACATCAAGAAAAAATAAAATGAAATAGAATTTAGAGATAAAAATGAAACTATTTTATGGGTTGCCTCCCATGTAGTGCTTGTTTAATGTTATTAGCTCAACATACTTGTCATGCTCAAGGTGGTTTATAAAGATGGTGTTTTTGTAGTCTTACTGCAGGCTTCATGACCTTTAAATAAGCTATTTGTTGTTACTTAGTATTGCATTTGTCTTTTGATTTATTGCCTTGAACTTATACAGGCTTCATTGCTTTTTTAAAGGTATAATCCTATAAAATATTCAAAATGAATCATTACAAGATTCATTACCTTCAATGACATCAATTTGTTTAAGATCAAGATTAATGAGATTAGACACTTAAAAAGAAAGTCTTCATCCCCCACCCTTAATTTTAATTTGCCTTCATAAACATTTATTATTGATTTAGCAGTTGCCAGAAACGGTCGACTAAGGCTAAAGGCACTTTTACATCTTCCTCTATGTCAAGAGTGACAAAATCAACTAGGAAGAAAAACTTATCAACTTCATATGAACATCTTTTATAACTCCCCTAGGATACTTTATCGATCTATCTGTTAGTTGCACACTTATCCTAGTAGGTTTAAGTTCACCTAATCCCAAATTATATGTGTTGCTGTATGGACTGTTTTAAGGCCTATGAGAATTTCCTAAATAATCTACATGATTGGGTTGTGCTGCTTGATAGTTTTAACCTGAATGTTTAAGCCCACACACTCACATTGCACAACTTGACCTTGTGGATTCATCATTAGTCTATCGATTTTCCTACTCAGAGATTCCATTTAATTCACTAACTCAACTACTATGTCCACTTCATAAACTCCCATTGGCTTTGTAGTTCTTGCTCGAGAAGAGCACCACTGCTAGTTGTTCATTACCATATCTTTAATAAGGTCGTGGGTGGCTTCTGATGTCTTATTATTGAGAGTACCTCCAACCAATGCATTTATTGACTGTCATGTGTTCTGAGTCAGCTTATTATAGAAGGTTGGGATCTACATCCAAAGCAGTAGACTATGATGTGAACATCTTCCCAACATCTCTTTAAAACTCACGCATGTATTGTATAATGATTCAAAATTATCTTGGGAGTAGGAGGAGATATCGATCCTCAATTTTGTAGGCTTTTCTAGTGGAAAGTACTTCAATAAAATTTTTTATGCCACTTAATTCCATATAGTAAGTGAAGATCAACATTGAGTTCAACCATTTCTTTGCCTTTCCCCTTAAATAAAATGGAAATAACCGTAGTCTTATCACATCATCATTAGCTTCATTTATTTTGAAGGTATAAAAAATCTCAAAAAATTTTTAGATGTCTGTGTTTTGTACTTCATCTTATAGTCCATCAAATTAGATAGACTACTGCACCATCTGAATGATATGTGGCTTGATCTCAAAATTATTGGCATTCATAGTCAGTCTAACAATACTAGGGTCTACTCTTTTTAAGTCTAGTTTAACATAATTGAACATTGTTCTAACAATACTAGAGTCTACTCTTTTTAAGTCTAGTTTAACATAATTGAACATTGTCCTTAATTGGTCTGCCATTTTACCTGATTCTTTGGTATCAACTTGACCTTCCAAGTTCTTTATTTGCCTATCTAGCTTGACCCATTTATGTCCTATGGAGATTTCTATGAGCTATTCTATCAAAATTTAAATCTTCGTATGCTAAGCTCATAGGATTACTCCAGGTTATAAACTGAATAAGAGTCAAGATATGTGAGAAAAAATAGAACAAACGAGTCAATCAATATAAAAAACAATACTAAAATATAATAAAGTAAAAATGGCTAGATTAATAAAGAACTAGGTTGACCTAATATTACTAATCCTTAGCAATGACACCAAAAACCTGATTGATCTAATTTTTATGCTTATAAGAAATTTATTAATTTTAAAAACTATAAGTACATGGTGTAGCAGTAGCTAGTAAATGTAAGTACAGGTCGATTCCACAAGGACTTTACGTACTAGTAATTACCCTGTTCTATTATCTAAGGATTAAATCAGATTGTAGATTTGATTAAAAATTAAACAAAACAAATAAAATAAGATTGAAATAATAATGATCTCATAATAAGGAAAATATTAAGAAAATTCGATATCAAATAATAGTACCTAGGTGATGCATCCCTTTAAGAATCTCTAAATATTAACCCTTTATCATATAGTTATATTATTAACTATTGGACTATGAAGATTGCTATCTTATGTTAATATCTTTCTTAAGACTACTAGCAATTAATCCATACGTTGATTAATAGAAAGCTTTCTAGTTAAAACCCTTAGGATTGCATTATCAATTTATGAATTTTACTATTAGGTTTGACCCTATTCCAAAGGATTTATATCAACCAATCTCTAAGTTTGCATGCAAATCCTTCCAATTATGGTAGATCTATTAATACAAGAGGATTTTTTCAATATCAATTATAAGAAATCAAATCATGAACTAATATTTTAGATATATTAGAATAAGAATATAACGCATAATTGAATCTTAATAAACCAATTAATAAAATTGCATTAAATAAATGATCAAATCATGTTGTTATCACAACTTAGGGTTCATCACACCTAGGAACTAAAAAATTTATTTAATATCTATAGAAGACAAAACCAAAGACAAACATGCAAAAGAAAAACTAGAAAATAACGAAATCATAATTCTAAATCTCCCTTTTTCTTCTAATGGATCTTCTTGTAAGTTAGATTAGATGTTGTTATCTATCAAATCTTGTGACATATTCTTTGTGTTTTCCTTGTCCCTTGATAAGAATTGTCACCACTTTACGTATCTTACAACTAAAAAATTTAGTAAAAGGATCTTATATGTGTAAATAATATGTAATATTCATTCAAATTGACTATCTCATTGACTACTAATAGTATGACTTATAAAAATAACTTTATTCTAACTTGGATCCTTTTCTAAACTGATTCAAATTAATAATCAATAATGATCTCAAGTATTCTTGGATAGATTTCAACTAATTCAAGATATCAATTAATAACATTTAATAAAAAATATTATAATAAGCATAAGAAATCCTAATTTTTATACTTATAAGAATTTTATCAATTTTAAAAATAGCAAGTTCACGACATATTAGTAGCTATCACAGGCAAGTATGGGTCGATCCTACAAGGACTGTAAGTATAGTAATTAACTTTTTCTATTATCTAACTATTGAATCAGATTTTGGATTTAATTAAAATTAAAATTAAATAAATAAACTAAGATTGAAACAATAATGAACTTAAGATGGGGAAAAATACTTGGAAAATTCTATATCAAATAAATAGTACCTAGGTGATAAATCTCCCTAAGAATTTCTAAATCATGCAATTATATAATTAATTATCAGACTGTGAAAATTCCTATTTTATTTTAATATGTTTGTCAAGACTACTAACAACTAATCCATTAGTTGATTAACGAAAATCTTTCTAGTTAAAACCCCTAGGATTGTATTATTGATTTATGAATTTTGCTATCAGGTTTGACCATAATTTATAGGATTTATATCAACCTATCTTTAGGCCTGCATGTAACTCTTTTCAATTATGGTACATCTATTCATACAATAGGATTTCTTATTCTTGATCATATGAAATCAAATCATGCACTAATATTTTAGATTTATTAAAACAAGAATATAATGCATAATTAAATCTCAATAAATCAATAAAGTAAAAGACATTAAATATGGGTATATAATTATAGTCAAATAAGCATTTATCAAGCATCACTTGAATAAAAGTGAGAGAAAACTTGAAAAATGCATTTATGAGGGAAAAAGGGTGCTTTTAAAGTGATTTTGTTTAGTACAATCGACTATTTAGCCTGTGTTGAACATATTAGGGTTAATTTTTACTAGACACAAATGTATTAGGCTGAAAATTGGGTTTGTTGAGTTTTTACATAGGCATGTAACCTAAATGTATTATGACAAGGTATAACACAGGTATGTATTTATGTCATGTTATAAACAAAAACAAGATAACAAGTATATAAACGTGTTAAGACTTAACATGACTGTGTTGATACTAAATTCAAAAATAAAATCTACATTTCCACCAACATGAGTGTGTTGGAGGGCAAGTATCTTTCTTTAGCTTTTATAAAAAAAAGGGAGGGATAGAATTTATCATGGGCATTAATGTAGATGTGTTGATGATGGTATATATAACTTTTCTTCTTAAAAAATTAATTGGATTTGGCAACTTGGGTATGCTAGAGGACGTGTAAGTGACTTACATTGGGTCTTTAGCGACATGACCACTAATATAAAGGTGTTGGTGCCTATGTATCTTTTTGTAACTTTTGGCACCCTTTCTATAGTGAAACATAACCGTGTATCTGCTCGATATAGATGTGTTAATCTACACAACCATCAACACATAAATGTTAATGGGCGTGTAAATTTTTTAAACTTTAAATTAGCCAATTTTCATTTTGCTTCCAAATTTGTAAAACCATACATATAAACAAAGGATAAAAGAGGGAAACAACACCTATAAAAAATAAACCAAATACAAATACAAATACAACATTGAACTATAAAATTTAATATAGATATAAATGAAATTATGGAAATTAAATCCTAAAAATCTAGAATAAAAACTATTTGAAATGAAATGATCAAATTAAAAAGCTTGGGTTAGCTCTCAGGAAGCACTTGTTTAATGTCATTAGCTTGATATTTTTACTTTAGCTTACTCTTTTATCATTATAGAGGTTGAACTCCTTTCTTTTGAGCTTGTAAAACTCCCTTTCAAGGTAATACTTTAATCAATGGCTATTTACCTTAAACATAACTTTTTTAATGGTTTTTCTCTATAGTGTTGTATGGAAAAACTCTTTTGTCTATAAATGGTCTAGACTACTAAGATTTTAACTTGCCTGGGAATAATTTAAGTTAGGATTTGTACAAAAGAACTTAATCTTCCTGATTGAATTGTTTGGCTTGCTTAATGTTCCCATCATGATACCTTTTCGATCGTTCCATATAAAGCCTTGAATTTTTATAAATCGTTATATGCCATTCATCTAGTTCATTCTCTTGAAGCTTCCTTTTCTCTCATTCAAGATTAAGATTGAAATTAATGAACTTAATTGCCTAATATGCCTTATGCTCAAGTTTTATAGGCAAACTAAACATCTTGCTATACACTAACCTAACATGTAGTGCCTATTGGTGTTTCAAATGCCATTCTATAGGCTTAAAGAGCATTATCTAACTTATCATATCAATCTTTTTTATAATGATTTATCGTCTTTTACAGTATTCATTTTATTTCGTATTATCTACTTCTACTTAACCATTAGTTTAAGGATGATAAGGGACTAAAACTCTATGCATATCTCCATATTTCCTAAGAACCTTTTCAAATTATGCATAACAAAATGAGTGCCTATATTACTAATAATTTCTCTTAGTGTTCTGAATCAACAAAATAGTTTCTTAAGGAACTTTACTACAATACTAACATCATGTATAGGTAAAGCTTGAGCTTCAACTCATTTAGAGATATAATCTATAGCTACTAGTATGTATTCGTTTTTGTTGGAAACTAAAAATAAACCCATAAAATCAATTCCCAAAATATCAAACACTTGACAAACCAACATAAAATAATGAGGCATTTCTTATTGATAAGAAATGTCACTTGTCCGATAACACTTATCATAAAATTGAATGTATCTTTAGGCATCTCTAAATAATATAACCCAATATAAACCTAATAAAAGAACCTTTTCAGTCATTTTATTCACATAATAATGCCATTCAGTTAGACTTATATGGTAACGAGCTAAACTCTTCCACCTTTCCATATCATAAACATATCAGTCTACATATTTCTTAAACAAATACAGGTCTTTCCAAAGTTAACATTTTAAGGCAGAGATGAAAGGCTCCTATCTTGTAATGACTAGGCGACCTACCTGATACTCCACGATGGCTCTCCAGCCGATATCTGAGTTGGCTGGAAAGTTCCCGTAAAGCTAAGCCTATTGCCCTTGTTAAGGGAAAGCTTCAATTCACAATAAAAAATGTAAACAGTGGAGTTTTATTTTTCAGCTTATTAAAAATTTCAGCAACACAACGACTTTATTTTGACATCCCAAAAATTTCAAGTCCTTGTAAAAGTTCAAAACACTTATATTATTACATTAATTTCTCAACTCTAAGTTATGGACTTCAAATGCACTCAATAAACTTTGAAAAGATAAAAGAAAGTCATGCATTCTATAAAAAACCTTTATACACATCCATTCTTTATACAAATTTACTTTCCAAAACATGTTCAAAGATATGCAATAGTTCTTAAAAATATGTACGAGGAAAAATAAAAATGCCTACACAGCAGCACTTGATGAAGTTGACTACTCGCGAGGTGGAGTCCTTACTACTGAAGCCCCTAAGCATGCACCTGGGAGGTTTTATTTTAAAAAAAAGAAAATTAAGGGTGATTGGTTAGAAACATTTATACAAATATTAACCTCCATAAAAGAAAACAATATCTTTTCTTTTCTTTTCAAGTAATAACCAATGTTGTTACAAAAAACATTCTTTTCCTTTTATAAGATCAATGCATATGTAAAACAAAACATATATATTTTTCTAACATTAAGTTCCTCTTTTTTTGTAAAGTAAACAGAAATGGCAATCAATACTTTTATGAACTTTCTTTTTAAAACATAGCCTATCACTAATTTTCTTCTCCATCTTGTACCTTTAGGTGTAAGCCCATAGAGCTAGTTCTGTATCGCTTACCCGTGGCTGGTTAACCTCTATACCAATTGTTATGAAATTGGTTTTCCATCGCTCACCCATAATGATGCTAGCACTATATATAAATCAGTAGTTACAAAGCTGGTTCTACATTGCTTACCTATAATAATGCTTGCATAATATATACTCCACAAGTACAGAAGGCGACTCACAGGATATACTGATAGACATTACACCATCTATGTTAGTGACAGATGCCCCCCAAACACTGCCATACATGTTAGGATGTACTCTAATCACTATAATCATATGTATAAAGACCTAACGACGTACCATAGGCTAATCCACAATTAATAAATGAGTGCACCTCATTTTAATAACAATTAAAAACATCTTCAAAATCCATTTCTATGCCAATTTAAAGTATATACAAATTTCAATTCAATGCCAATTCAAAGCATGAGTACGTCTCATTAGTTTCTAGATGAACCTAAAACTCAATTCAATGCTAAATCAAAGCATATGTAAACCTTATAAAGATTAACTTTTAAATTCAAGTAAAATTATTCATAAACATACTTTTCATAGTAAGGTAAAAACCATCTTAACAAGTCAATTTAAATACACACTCACAGTTTACTATTTATCGTTAACCACCCTCACATGTTCAATGCTTTTCCTTTATTAGTCCTGAGTGTACGATGATGAGAAAACTTTGTTATTTTACTCAAATATGAGAGAGACCTCTGAAAGGTTCCTAGAACCTGTCAAGTACATCCATAACTTACCACCTTGTTTTGCAAATTTGTATGAAAAAGGGCTTAGCCAAAATCTTATCATTTTGTAAGATTAAAATTTTGTTTTCTTTTCATTCAACCGTTAAACAACCATTGAGCAACGTTCATGATTTATGCATGTAGTATTATTTCCATTTAAATAACGTACATAGTATATACATTAGGTTTTCATGACATTGAACCATTGAATTATGTACAACATACATGTTGTCATTGAACAACCATTAGGCCACATATATAGCATCTACATACTACCAATTAATACCCACTGAATAACAAACATAAGACATGGATATACATGCTATTTTCCTCTCCATTTACCATGCTATTTTTCTCTTCATTTAACCATGCATTCAGCTAAAACATCCAAGCAATTTATAAAGGAATTCATACTTCTAGTTTAAGCATTCATGTGACCATCTAAAGAGGATGGAAAAGAGTGACTTAGCATATTAGAATCAGGTGGTAAAGTGTTGTCTCTCTTTTCCTTATATGTAGTTGGCGTGGTGAAGGTGTTGTCCACAGTTGGAAGCTTAAACACCAAGTTGAATTTATTCCCTAAAGACAATAACTTGGAAGATCTATGTGTAAAGAGAGCAGTTGCAATTAATAACATCAATTTTGGTCTAAGGGATAAGTGAAGCTTAGGTGGAATGAAGGTGGAGCAACTCCTTCATGAACTTGTATAAGCTACACATTGTTGGAAGTTGTCCAATATGTTAAAAGCTTAATTTCCAACAGTGTTCCATTTTTTTTAACTCTCAACACTTTTTTTTAATTAAGCCATTAATTTCTTGTCTCATCCATGGTAATTCTTGGCCCCTAATTACAACAAATTGTTCTGACATTGTCACACAAAAATGATACATATCCACACCATAAATTGATCTCTCATGTAATGAATTTTATGTCAGTCACATGTACATTCTTATTCCAAAATAATGAGAACTTCTTCATGCATGTGAAAGCTGCCATTTAAGGTTCATTCACATGTATATGTATTATTTCTTGTCCAAAATAATTAAATAGCTTAAGAAAAATTTGTCCAATTTTGATAGAAATTTTATGTCCTCTTAATAATATGTTATACCTAACATATTAACATATAAGTTAGATCGATTTACTTTAAGTATCCTTAAGTATGGATGATTCTCTCACACTTGGTTTATGTGCCTATGTTTTAGCTCAAAAGTGCTTCCAGTTTACTCAACAATTATTTAAAATAAGATCAATCTTGATCTATTGTAAATCCATCCGATCGAATTTATTTTTAGTCCATTTCTATACCAGTCAACTCCAATATTTTTTGACTATCATTTGACTTTAATATTTTCCATTCAGGGTTAGGTTCCTATTTCACCTTTTATCAAAAATAAAATTTACATTCTCCCGAAAACATCATTAACACGAAATGAAATCTTATAGATATGTGAAAAGAAAAGTTTGGGGTATTATAAGAGAAGAATTTTTTCTTCTACTGATGAGAATTCCCCTTAGGAAGATTCCTAACAGCCAAATATTTAATAAAATCATTAAACCATAGAAGTTTATTTTTATTAACCTCTTCGAGAGTGTAAATATGCTATTTGGGAAATCCATTATTGTCATCCTTTTCTCTAAGCCTAACTAAGTTAGTATTTTCTAGACAGGATAGATGTTCTACAGTCAAGTTTTCAGCCTCCTTTTTATCCTTGATCTCTAAATCAAATTCCTGCAATAATAAAATCCATATAATTAATTTTAGCTTTACATCATACTTGTTCAAAAAATATTCAATGTAGAGTGATCAATGTAAATAAAAATTTGGACAAAATTAGATAGGATCTAAATTTATCAAACATAAAATCAACTGTTAATAACTCCTTTTCTATAGTTGTATAGTTTTCTTAAGCATTTGTCAAGTCTTGCTAGTGCAATAGATGGGCTAAAAATGCTTATCCCTCCTTTATTTAAGAACTGCACCGATTGTAAAATCACTTACATCACAAGTTAGTTTAATTGGAAGATTCCAATCTAGGGTAACAATAAATGTGGAATTAATTAGCTTTCCTTTAAGAAGACTGAACACGTTTGAACACTCTCGAGTGAAAATAAAAGGTGCATCATTATTAAGTAACTTTGTTAATGGCTTAGTAATTTTAAAGAAGCCCTTGATGTACCTTTTATAGAAACCTATATGTCTTAGGAAACTCCTAATACCTTAACTGAAGTAGGGAGTGGTAATTTCTTAATATTTTCTACTTCTGCTCTATTAACCTCTATCCTTTGTAAGAGATATACCCTTTTAACCATAAAATAAAATTTTTCTCATTTTAGTACCAGATTGGTTTCCTTACATTGTTTGAGCACTTTTTTTTTCTTCTAAATTCTAGTGCCATAAATCAAAATAATATTTAAAAATATAAAATCACCCATAAATTGACTCCATAATATCCTAGATTTGGTCATCATAGAACACCATCATCTACCTATGAAATATAGCAATTGCATTGCATAATCTAAAAAACATCCTTCAATAGATGAATGTATGATATAGATAAGTGAATGTCATTTTCTTCTTGTCTATTGAGAGTAAATGAATATGGAAATAGACCAATAATCCATCTTGGAAATAATATTACATATGGATAGCCAACCACTCTAACATCTGATCAATGAAAAGTATAGGAAAATGACCATTTTGAGTAGTGTCATTCATCTTCCTGTATTTGATGCACACTCTCAACTTAGTAATGGTCCTCATATGGATCAACTCATTTCTCACATTAGGCATCACTGATATCCCTCCTTTCTTTGGTATAACCAGTACCAGGCTCTTCGAAGAACTGTCGCGAATAGGGTAAATTACTCCTACATCAAAAAGTTTAATTACCTTTGCCTTTATAACTTCCTTTATTGTTAGGTTTAGCCTATGTCGAGGTTGCATAACTAATTTAAAATCCTCCATTAAAATTTTATGTGTATATAAAAAAGGGATGATCCCTTTAGTATCTGAGATCTTTCATACTATAGCCTTTTTATACTCTTTAAATGTCTTCAATATTTTTTCTTTGTATTTTGCCTTTAAGTTTGATGAAATGATTACTAGTAACATTGAGTACTTCTTTAGAAATGATTATTCCAAATGATCGGGTAGTTTTTTCAGTTCTAAAACATGTGGATCTTTAATATAGGGTTTTATCCTCATCTCTTTACTATTGTTAATTTCTTTGAATTCTGTCCTTCGTACTATAGGCTTAGAACCATCAAAATAAGCTATTTGCTCCTCTGCTAAGAGGTCAACATCATCCTCTTCTTCTTTACTAATAAATTACTCCTTTTATCCTCCCTTTAACTCCTCACCATTCAATAACATTATTGCATTCTTATGTTCCCTATCAACAGGTTCTTTAGTGCATTAGAAGGCAGTCAAGATTGAAGTAATAGATTGTATGAAGACATCTTTAAGTTATTAGTAATGCTAAATTTAGTAATACTACTTCCATTTCTCTCCTTCTAATCTAGACAGCTCTGCTTCCCCTTTATAATTAGAATGTAACTAAATCAAGAATAAAAGCTCCTTTCTTTGATTCTAAAAGAACACAGAGTGTTATGAAAAAAGATACTTCTCAAAGAGGCAAGCTTGAATACATTAATAAGAAAAGTCACCAGGACTCGATATTTAACCCCCTTGGAGATTTTACAAGTTGGTACAAAGAAATGGTCCTTTACAATGATGGGATGTTTTTTAGACAAGAGTTTGTCCTTTCTAGTAATAAAAGTATAAGCTAAAAGGAAATGGAGGAATATAGTTTTCAAAGGACCTTAATTAGTGATGCATAACTTCTCATACTTAGATTCAGTTGTTAAGCAAATTGCCTTAAAGTTCTATAGTTAGGTTGTGGCATGTAATTGATAGGCCAGTATTTTTTAAAATAGAGACTTGGATAAATTCCGGAAAAAGATGGTAAGCAAACCATTTCATTATAAGTTAACTTTATATTATTACTTTAGAATATTGAATAAATATATGACTTAATTATCTAGCTAGTGCCTTGGGGAATCCAATATGTTTGGATGCCTAAATAGTTAAATGATGGTGATGAATTTGATTATTATTTAAACTGTAAGTGTATACAAATCAATCTATTAAAGACTATAAGTAGTAATACTAACTCTTTTCCATTATCTAACTGTTAATTGAGGTGATAATGATAAATAAGATTAAAAATAGAAGAAAATAAAATAAGGGAAATTTAACAAAATCAAATAAACTATAACTACAAAAGAATGAAAATTTAACTAATAAAACAATGGTATCTAGAATTTGAATTCCTTTAGGACTTCTTATGCAATCTTTAATCTAAAGTTCATGAGGTTATGAAAATTCTTCAACTATGATAATATCTTTCTCAAGACTATCCACACCTAATTTTAGGTTGATTAATTAAAATCTCTTTTTAACAAAACCTAAAATTGTATTAATTGATTTATGAATTTCACCATTAAGTTTGATTATAATCCAAAATATTTATATCGACCCTTCTTTAATTTTGCATTCAACTCTTTTCAATTATGCTAAATCTATTCATACATTTGATTTCTCAACCTCAATTGCATGAAATGATATATGAATAAGCATGCTCGAATATTAATTCAAGGATAAATAAGAATATATAATTGAATATCAATGAAACTAAAGAATAAATTAAATTAAATTAAAATCACTACAAGGTCTATCTTAAGGTTTATCTAATCTAAATACCTAAAAGAATTTAATTCATACTCATATAAAACAAAAGATCAAAACTAAAGAAAAAGCTAAAAATCAAGGATGACATGATTGAAATCCTTAAAATCAAAAAAAACTTTACTATAGATCAATGAAAATCCACTCCAAAGGAGTTTCCATGGTTATTTCTTGTGCTTTATATATTTTACAATTTTTGCTTACATTTTCCCATCCTTCTCTCTCTTCCATCACTCAATCTTAGCTTTTAGAATTAAAAAATCATATTCTAAGGGATACAAAGGCATGTTGATGGTCATGTTCTTCAAATAAATGCGCAATGCTTTCTAAAGCTAACATATGTATATATATATGTGTGCACTATCAATATGGCCTTCTCACTACTTAACATGGGTGTTTTCCTTATCAATATAAGCATGTTCCATATGAAACACTCAACACCCCTCAAAACTCTCCAAAAGACCATATAAAATATCATACACCCTATAAGTCAATCAAAATAGCTCCAAATTGCTCTAAACTTGTGAATTTGTTACTTTTTGCTTCAAGTGAGTGAATTAAACATAGAAATAAAAATGACAAACTTAAGTTCCAAAAGCAATAAAATTCTTAAATAAATAAGCAAAACATATTAAATATGAGATTAAAAATATGACTACATCACCACTTTTCAACTTTCCTACACTTAAGCATTTGTTTGTCCTCAAGTCAATTATAGTTTAAATATATCAACTCTTCCCATATTGACCCTATTCTATGATGAATTATCTATTTACACTTTAAATGTCATACCCTAAGGATTAAACCAAAATACAATTATAATCGAACAATCATAAAATACATTTTTACAAGCAAACACCACAAATGATATTTTAATAACCTTTCTAAAATCAATTTCCATAGAATTTAACACCCTTAACTAACTCAATTAAGTCAAATTGTTTAGGGTAAACATTAATGAAACTCTAAAATAATTCCACAAAGTGATTCCTAAGCATAGGCTTGATAATACATCACATCACAAAAATCTGAATTAATACAACCCAAATCACTAATTAGATTATAAGGTGCAAAGTAGATCTTGAATAACACATATGCCTTCTCTTTCTCCTTCTTGTAACTATAACAAATTATAAACACTTTTTTTTATTAAGCTTGTTTCAATATACTTCTTGATAGCTTAAACCTTTCCTCATTCTTGATAGTTCTATCAAATTCTTATATAATCAAGTAAACACAATCCTTCAGGGTTTAAAAAAAATATATGTCAAGTTAAAAAAATAATGTTTATTAACTTATAACATGGTTAACACAATCCAAAGAAAAGGCTAAGTCTTAAAATTGGCTATAACTAAAGGCTAAAAATAGGGTGAGATAAAATCAAAGAAAATGATTAAAAAAAGTATGATCTACGTTCCTTTTTCATCTCATTGCCTCTAATATAAATAAGTGACCTCAATATGAACAATAAAAGAAAGTATTGGAATCATCCAATTGTGCATCATATTTGCATAACAAAGGAAATTATAACATAATATAAAGATAATAAATGCTCATAGGCTTAAAACATCACAACTTAGGCTTATGTGTAGAAAATTCTAAGCGCTTTCTTTCATGTCATAATGAAAAAATTCATTCATAATGTGTTAAGCAAAAAATCCATCTAATCTCACTTTCATCTTTTCATATTCCATCTTAATTCGGTTGTTCATATTAACTAAAATGTTTCAAGATAAGAATAGACAAATTAGATGTCTTTATAAAAAAGAATCAATAAATAAAAATGAAAATATGATTGAGTCATAATTAAATCCATAACTAAAATCACAATATCCCTTGCCTAAACTTAAAGATGTACATTGTACCTAATGTATATAATAAAGCC
Source organism: Erythroxylum reticulatum (assembly GCA_025504915.1). Lineage (NCBI taxonomy): Eukaryota > Viridiplantae > Streptophyta > Magnoliopsida > Malpighiales > Erythroxylaceae > Erythroxylum > Erythroxylum reticulatum. The sequence continues at coordinate 8,931 of JANSVA010424909.1, read as the reverse complement.
CAAAAAAGAATAAAAAAGCAACCAGAATAAAGAAATGGTAAAGTGAACTAGTACTTGATTTTATAATCTACAATTTTGTATTCGTAAAGTGAATCTACCCTTTATCATCCTTGCAAACATAAAATAAAACAAAATAAAACATCAAACGATACCAAGAAAATAGAAGAAACATAATTTAACTATATCTATGAAGGAAATTATGGTTTAGTATATTCATAATGAATAAATAAAATAAATAAACAATAAAATATTAGTTTATCAAGGCTAATCTCATGCTAACTATCAAGAAAATAATGTTAAAAAATAAAAATTCAAAGAGAAAAGATATAAAAAATCATTCTAAAACTCAAAAAATTTGAGTGACTATATTAAAAAAAGTTAATATATGGTCATCCGTTTGTTTATGATCTGCCTACATTTGGAGATCCATATGTGTGACAGGAGTATATAGGTCTTGAGTGTCTTAATATGCTATCTCATTAGTTGGAATAGGTAGGTATAGAGGAGTTAGTGACACTATAGTGGCTCCCATTGGTGAAGGTAGTATTATGACACCTAAGTGTCATGTGATCTATATAAGTATCTTGTTATCCCTCTTTGATAATATGTTGTACTAATAAAATCTGACCTATATATCTCTCTAATGGGTGATCTTCAGTTACTTTCAATGTGAGGGAGTAGATGGCCTACTATAGGTGCATATGCTATGCAAGGACTCATTTTAATGCTCGGGTGTTATTAAAGGTTATCATGGGGATCTTGCTTAGGCTACTATTTTTGTATATCAAGGAATTAATTTTCTAGTCCATCTATACGTACAGGTTCATAATCTAACACTAAAACATAAATTGGTCTTTACTGACCTAACCTCCTCTGGACCATCCCCATCGCTTTTAGTCTCTCGAAGGTGATGGGCACCATCTAATATGCTAGTGTCATCCTAGGCAGCCACTCTAGTAGTCCCATACCTTAGATCAATCTAGTCACATATGTGCCCTTATAGATAGCTTCTAGTTTGGTGTCATATGTATGATGCTTGAAGAACTAGGTCAAGGTGTATTCAAGTTGGACGTTGTAGAGGTAGAACATATCCACCTTCTTTACCACTCTAGTGCTATCTCCTCTCTTGCTAATTGGTGTGGGTAATTAACGTATGAACATATCTCACCATAGGGAATCTTGGTTACGGTGACTTGGACCTTATTGATGTATAAGATCACTCTTGACTAATATCACACCAATGTGTCTTCTTATGTGATCTTAGTAGGAAGCATATTGGTAATGCAGCATAATCATTTATTGTGACACACTCATCTATGTACAAACCTATGCAAAACTTAGTGTATCTTATACTATACAATTCTTAGTACTCAAAATAGTAGTTAATTATGGAAATCCTAGGAGTAATGCTGCTTCTCTATAATGAAGGTGGTGAGGAACTCCAAAATCAACTCTTTATAGGTGGGTTCCTCAAATGTGACAAGCAATCCCATCCACTAATAGTAATCAATTCTCAGACTTCTTGAGTAAGCTTAATCTAGTCAAGCACTACCTAATTAATTCTCCAAATATCATTGTAAGGATTTAAGCTTCATCTCTCAAAGCACACAATGTGTGAAATGAAGCATAAGATGCATAGCAGGTGTAAATTCTAATTTTCAGGGTGGTTGTTGTGGTAACATCTCGTTACTCATATTAAGGCTAAAATAGTGTATATGAGAAATAAATGAGAAAGTATAAAGTGCATTTCATTCTTATGAAAAATATGGCATACACATACACGTGAATATTGAGTTTTGCACATTAAAATGACTGTACATGCATTCATCGACTTATCCCAGGGTATGAAAACCGTTAAGTGATCACGATGTGAATTATGTTTTGGTATGTCTTGAATTTTGGTGATTGGATTTCAATTAGAAAATTTGGAATTAAATGTTATGGATTAAAATGTACATTTGGATCAAGAAAAATGCCAAGTGGTAGGATAAATTGATTCATGAAAAATTTGGATGATTTAGCCTATAATTGAGTGACATTTGGCGTAGTTAAATTGGTGACAAATGGACTAGTAATTAATTGACAAATGGATCAATCATTGTGTGTCAAATGGGTTGGTAAGTTGATGAAAAAAGGCATAGTTGATTAATGGAAAAATGACCTAGTTAGTTGGAGACATTTGGCAGTACCTATGCTTGATAAGTGCTGAATATTCCATAAGACATATGGCTATTCAATTACATAACACCTAACACCTTAGCGTGAGTTTCTGCAGGAGTAAGTTTTGTTGAGCTCATTTCTCTTGTTCTTTCTTCTCACCCACCACTGAAACCCTCACTTTTTTCATCTCCCTATGTACGTTCATGCTTTTGTCGAATTTCTATACAAAAATCCATGTTTTACCCTTCACAAAATAGCTAAAGAACTAGCTGATTGTTGTGGTTTTATCATAGCTAAAAGTCATCTAATCCTACCTTAAATGTGTGATGTTTCTGCTTACGTGGAGTATTGGATTGGCTTGATCTTTTGATCTGGAATTGGAGTTAAATATGCAAGTAAATGATTAGTGTTTATAGCATGTTATGATAGAGAATTGATGATGATGAATTAGGATGAATTACATATGATGTTGATGATTGATAGTGCTGGAATATGTTAACTGTAGTATTTTCACTGAACATGTTTCGGTATTTTAGCTATATTTTGATCTATAGATTTTCTAATGAGATGATTCTTAGTTTAAATTGAACTAGAGACATTTAGATACAATTTTTAAGAAGAAATTGAATTTGAATTATGTCCTTAAAGGTCTTGAAATTTAGTTTGAAATTAAGTCTTGGTTTAGGCTATAGCACTACCCATGACAGAAATCATATCCTATTGTTATCCAATAAACGGTATTGATGTAGGCTGAATCAGACAAAGTTGGTTTCACAAAAGTTGTAGCTTGTTCTCTTAGCTTTCAATTGGTACCAAGTTTGTAAATTTTTGGATATTGGAATTGAGAGATATGAGTTGTACAATTGTGAGTGCATGAACATACACTAGCCAAAATTTCAAATGTGCTCAGTCTGTAGTATTTTGAGCATAACTCATAGAATAATGAACCAAATTGTATGATATTAGTGTAGTTAGAAACTTAAGACATAGAAGAAATTTTTTTTAGTAGGAAGTGTTGCCAAATTACTCCATTTTCCTTATCAGAATGATCATACAAAGTGAGCCTGAAAGTATGTTTTTTTTTTAAAATCTGGAAGGATCAATTGGATTATGAAATTAGTTTCAAATTGTTTTATTATGGTCCAAACACTTAGTACAAGTTAACTTATGTGAGTTTTGATATATGAATGATATTGTGACAAGAATAATGATAAGATAGCCAGGATTGTTATTGAATATGCATTGTATATATTTCATATACAGAGATGTGAATAAATGAATACTTATACAATTGTTCAAATTTGTGATATATATATATCTGTGTGTGTGTGTGTGTGTGTGTGTGTGTGTGTTTTGCATGATATAGAAGATCATTTAAAGTGCCAGCATCTAGACATTGCTGGACTTCAAGGCAATATCTTTCTGGAGTGAATTGTGAGTAACTTAGATAGTCTCACTTAATTATTTGGTTATATAAATTATGTTCTGAATTGTTTATGATTGTGAATTGGATTATGTTGATTCCAAACACTGAAGGTCCGATGAAAAATGTGATTGGGACTGTGATATTTGAAATGGTCCTTGAATGTGAATTTGGACTAACTATATGTTTAATTAACATGATTGTTGAATACTGGACCAAGGTCCGATGATAATTGTGATTTAAATTATGAATTGAATATGAGTGATGCATTCCATTACGTAAATGCATAATCAAATAATGAGAGTTGTGACATGAGTTGCCATCGAAAATAAGCTTTAAGCTTAGATTGTGATTAAAAGCCAAAGACTCATTTTGTTTAATGATCCCTGTATCCTCAACAGATAAGAGACATCATCAATGAGCCTGGATACATCATCAATGAGCCGGTATCCACAATGGATACAGAAAAGTCTTAATGAGTCCAGTATTCACAATAAATACGGGACAATTTAGGTACTTAGCCACAATAACGTAAAAATTGAAAGGGAGTCTCACAAGCATTTGCATATACACTTTATATATGTGTTTAACTGACTAAAATATAAAGTGGCCATGTATTTGAATAAAAATGGGATATGTGATGCTATATGCCAAATGAAAATATGTGAATTATGTGTTTACATATGTTGATATGTAATATAAATTGAGTGAACCATTGAGGATAGTTATATTACTCAGTTCGCAAAACTCATTAAAATTGCAATGTTGATATTTTAGGAACAAGAGAGGACATTAGCGACAGAGAGACTCTACAAGAAGCATAATTCTTGTACTTTTATAAAGAAGAATGGCTCAAAGGTTGGCCAGCTAAGACTGAAGAATTTAGTTAGAAATTTTGTAAAATTCCTCATGTATGTAGCATATTATATACTTAGTTTTGACTTTGTACATATTTGGAAAATATTGTAAAGCTACAATGGATATTCATTTTTTATGGAACGAAATGAGGAATTCGGTTTTAAAATTTGGTGAAATTTATGTATTTATGATGATGCCATGATTAAGTTAAGGATGTGATTGCTCTAATATGCCATTATTGCAGGTTACGTACTGGAATGTCCACAGGGTATTTCAGTATGTACTTTATGGTAGTTGGGTGTTACAATTGCAAAGTACCCTCACCATTTTGCCTTTTCCTTGATACCTTCTTTTCTCACCTCTAATGTGGTCCATTTGCTCTCTTCGTCATTTTTCACTAAAATATGAAAATAAAAAAGATATTCAAAACAAAGGGAATAATAAACATAAATTAAGACATGAAACAAATGCTATAATATAATTGCATGATTAAATAGTTATAGGTTACTAACAAAAAAATAAATCAAATTAATCTCAAATTAATCCATAACTTTGAAACATAATGGAACTAACATGTCCAAGGTATCCAAATTAATCAAACAACACTCCCTAATATCAATTAATTACAAAAATTACAATTAATTTATCTAAATGCTTAAATTAAATCAAATAAAAATAAAATTACACGAATAATGTGTAATTAAATAGTAAAAAACCCAAAAAAAGTAAAAACATGAAAAGCATAAATAATTGCATGTTTGATATTATAAAAATTAATTAACAACCTTAAAGGATTTAGATTCATAAGAACAAACATAAAATAACTCAAAATTCCCTAGAAAATTCAAATTCATTATGCAAAAATAAATTGAGAATATCGATTAAACACTAAAACCCTTCCATCTTATGGATAATCCCAAATAACTCCACAATAGACAAAACATTGATTATCACACCCAACTTTCTTGAAATTATACGACAACTTGAGAACAATTGAAACAAAGTATAAAGAATACCTTAAATTGATGATTTTCAAGATAAATTGGTTAGAGGATGGTTTTCATATAAGATAGGAGTGGATGAGTGTTTTCCAAAAGATAAAAATGAAAGAAAAAGTGGAAAAAAGGGATTCTAGGTGGCGGGGTGCAATTTAAAGAAGATTTTGCTCAACAAGAGTGGTAACACGACTATGTAGCTATCATGTGTAGAATAAATTAGGATTAATTTTAGAAAAACACAGGTGTGTTAGGTTGTAACATGGGCGTGTAGGGTAATTACATGGTTATGTATCTTACACATGTTATGGTATAGTTTAACACGAGTTAGAACATAAACATTTATCTAGGTCATGTTAAAATAAAAATAAGATGATAAATTGTAAAAGCATGTTGGGACTTATCACGACCATATTGACACTAAAATTTAATCATATAAAATCTACATGGCCACTAACATAAGTGTTAGTGGATGTAACTTTTTATAACTTTAGAAAAGTTAAAAGAAAAGGAAGTAGAATCCAACATAGTCACCTATACGGGAGTGTTGATGGCCATGTATCTTACTATTTCTTAAACAAGATACCTATTTTTTGGTAACATGGTCATTTTGATGGGTGTATAAATGATTTATAACGATTTTATAGTAACATGGTCAATAAAACAAGCATGTTTATCAGTGTGTAACTTACTGTGACTTTTTGGTATGTCTTTTCTAAGTTGAATATAGTTGTGTTTCTGATCAACATAAGCATGTTACTCAATATGGCCATCAACACAAGCATGTTGATGATGTGTAACTCTTTATAAATTTTTAACTTAGACAATTTTGTACCTACTTTCATGCCAATGGATCAACACACACACACAAAGCATAAAAGATGAAAATGGCACCCACATAACCATAAAGCAAGAAAAAAATTATACTAAACCATAAAATTAACATAGATATATGTCAAACTATTAAAACTAAAACACAAAAACCTAGAATAAGATTAATTGAAACAAAATTACAAAATTAAAAACTTGGATTGCAGCCAAAGAATCACTTGTTTATCATTATTATCTTGACATTCCCACTTCAGCTTACTCCATTATGATTTTGTCGATTAAATATAATGTGTTTGTCAAAATCCCCTCTAAGTTAATACTTTAATTGATGTCCATTTACAATAAACATCCTCTTTTTCAAATGAGTTACCTTTATAGTGCCATAGGCAAAGAGACTCTTAATTACAAAGGTTCTAGACTATTTATAATTTAGCTTGCTTGGATATAATTTAAGCTGATACTTTTATGAAAGGACTTGATATACCTCTTTAAATTGCTTGGCTTACTTAATCCTTCCATTATGATACCTTTTGGATTGTTCCTTATACAACTTTTGATTTTCGTAAGCCATTATACACCATTCTTTAAGCTTATTCACTTAGTGTCTCCTTTCCTCACATATCAGATTGAGATTAAAATTAATGCACTTAATTGCCCAATATGCTTTATGTTCAAGTTTAATAGGCAAATAACATGCTTTTTCATACACTAACCTATAAGGTGTAGTGCATATTAGTTTCTTAAATGTCGCTTTATAGGTCCATAGAGCATCATCTAACTTAGCACACTGATCTTTCCTACGATGCTCTACTGTCTTTTCTAGTATTCATTTTAATTCTTTGTTAGCTACTTACACTTGTCCATTAGTTTGAGGGTGATAAGAGTTTATAACTCTATGTGTAACTCCATATTTCTCAAAAACTTTTTTAAATTAAACATTAAAAAATGATTTGCCTAATCATTAATAATCACACTTGGTGGTCTAAATCAAGAAAACAACTTTTTAATAAACTTTACTATAGTCATAACATCACTTATAGGTAAAGCCTAAGTTTTAACCTATTTATAAACATAATCTACAATGACTAGAATTTATTTATTCCCATTGGAAATTAGAAAATGATTCATAAAGCTAGTGCCCCAAAATCAAATCCTTCATAACTTTGAGCTTCTCTAAATAATCTAGGCCAATAAAAACCTAATTAAAAAACCTTTTTGGTTGTTCTCTTAGCATCATACTGCTCTCTAACTAGACCAATATAAAAATATTCTAAAAGTTTCCGCCTTGTTATTTTAGAAACAAATCTTCAACCCATCTAATTTGCACAAATCTTAAACAAGAAAGGATCTTCCTAAAGATTTTTTTTTTAGTTAGAGAAGAATTTCTTCTTTTGCTAAAGAGAAATCCCTTTAAAATCAATCATAGAAACTAAATAGTTAGCAATATTAGTAAAGTATGAAATTTTAGGTTCATTGACCTCTTCAAGATTCTATAAGCACTATTTACAGAATGCTTCGTTAATGTTCTGTTCTCCAAGCCTCTCTAAATTTAGATTTTTTAGACATGACAGATGGTTTGTTTCTAATTTTTTAGCTCCCTTTTAACCACAAATTAAATCAAGCTCATTGATAGATGCATATTTGACCATATTTATACACCTATATTTGATGTATTTTCTTTATATTTTATATTTCTTGTGTTTTGGTATTTAACTCACTCCAAGTGCATTTACAGGTAATAATTGTCTTCATGAACCAAAAGGAAAAGAATTCAGATGAAAATGCATCATAAAACAAATATTTGAAGCAAAGTAAAGGTACACATCTCTTTCTATAGCCATGTAAGTCTCAGAGCTCGAGCAAAATCATAAATTCTAGAGATTTTGGAATATACATAGTCTAATGCATGCCTATGTATCAAACCTTGTATCTCCCAAAAATCCTAAAATTTATTATAGAAAGATGTGAGCAGAGGCAAAATAAAAGAGCAGACTTTTGGGAGTAGAATTCAGATGTAGAGAATGTATAGAAGGGGCAATATTGATTTAGAGACGTTGAGAATGCGGAGAAATTATCAAAAGATCTAATAGATTGCAACATTAAACCTCAAACATGCAAGAACATTCAATAGAAAAAGAAAGGAGATTTAGAGTTATGATTCCTTTGTTTCTACTCATTTTCCTTCTTGTTTATCTTTGATTTCATTTTTTTATTATAGGTAACTAAGTGCTTTTTAGTGTCTAGGTATGATGAACCCTAGTAAAGATAACAATATGTTTTGATTCTTTTATTTAATGCAATTATTTTGATTGATCTATTATGATTCAATTATGTGTTTTTATGTATGTTCAAATACATCTAGAATATTAGTACATAATCTGATTTCATAACATAGAGATTAAGAAATCTTGTGTATGAATAGACCTACTATAATTGAAATGAGTTAATTGCAAACTTAGAGATAGGTTAACAAAAATCCTCTAGATTAGGGTTAAACCTAATAGTGGAATTAATAAATTAATATTTCAATCCTCAAAACTTTAACTAGAAATTTAGTTAATCACCCTATAGATTAGTTGTTAGTATCATTGAGAGATTTATTAATATAAAATAGGAATTTTCACGATCTAATAATCAATAAAATAATTGCATGAGAAGAGGTTA
>JANSVA010424862.1:0-20103 GCA_025504915.1 Erythroxylum reticulatum | reverse complement strand
TAATGAAACAATATAGGATGGATAATAAATTGCATCTAGATAAGATGGTATTTAAAACTTAAAGCCCAAAAAGATTTGAAATTAAAAAACCCTTAAATTTACATTTACACCAACTTGACAAAATTAACGTTAAATTTATGTAATTAAACACAAGAAATATTAATTAATTAAGAAACAACCAGTTAACCTAATTGAATGCAATAATATCATAATTAAATACTTAGTGAGCAAAAATTGCAAGTTTATCCAATTGAAGTTGAATATTTACCCAAATTTCATTTAATTAGTCAATAAAGTCTTAAAATCAGTTGGATATTGAAAATAATCAAATATCAAACCATCATTAGGCAATAAATCATAAAAATTTGCACAAATCTCCAATTTCTCAATTAAAGCATTCTCAAGCAAAATTTGCTGAAATAAAGTAAAACATTTAATTAAATAGGCATAAACAAGTGAAATTGAAAGGATTACTTGGGTGTCTTTAGATTGGCTAAAAATGCAAAAGGTAGGGTTATAGAGTGCAAGGGAGAGAGCGACAGTGAGATAAGAATGAGAGAAAGTGAAAAATATAAGAAAGTTAGGGCTTTTGAAGGTGTATCACGATAATACATGGTATAATACACAACAGTGTATCAAACCATGTATGTCACTGAGTCATAACTTTTCGCTTGTTTACATAGTTTGGTATAGAGACGTGTATCAAAATGTGTGAAACTACGCTAGCGTGTAACTCTTTAGAAACACGTGCAACTTTAAAATTGGATGCTCAGATATAAAAAATTTACACTTTAGTAATATAACTTGTGAACACACATACCTTAACATGCTGATTATGTACAATCACATTAGATGCTGAATCTTTCTATCCTAAAACAAATTTAAAAAAATAAGTAAGAGAGAGTTTGGGAAGGGAAAATCACGAGTTGCCTTGGTTTAGCTACATGTCATGATCTTGACAAAACTAAAAGTCTTTCCATACACAATCATGACATCGGATTCATGATTGTGATATGGTGATTTTTGTCATCCTTGTCTTATTTCATCATTTTTTGTTCATATAACCTCTAAGCTTGCTTCCCTAACTCATATTAACTTCAAACATAAGAATTTTATCCATCCAAACTGCTCTAAAAACATTGAAATTAAAACCCTACATCCTAGAATTTAAAAGAAACCTAACTACTAAAATATGCTAAGTTAAGTTCTTTAGCATGACCATTCATCTTTCGAAACTCAACGGAGATCAATTACGAATGGCTTATTTCCACTCGAGTTCTTCAACTTCAGTTTAGTAACCCATATGTAATCTACATATTGAGAGATAATAAAGAGGACATCATCAATCAAATTAGAAAATCCAAGAAATTCTAGTAATGCCCATTTTGCTGAAAAATTGTCAAAAAATAGGGAATGATGAAATCCTCTAAATCTTCGACAAACTCAAATAGTTTGTGTCATTGGATGTTGAATTTCTCACCTTCTTTAGTGGTCATCTTTATCTGCTCTTTTGCTTCATCTTCTTAAATGGGGACTTTTGTATATTCTTCAAACTTAATGTCTTTTTGTCACATGTTCCTAATATCTTACTTCTTCAAAGCATCCCTTCTCTTGCTCTTTGATATACTCATTCCTTATGTCAATTTTTATGTAAGAGCTATAATCTTTTGTATTTTTCAAGGTTTGGTTCATCTTGAACTCTATATGCTCATCATCAATTTGAAGAAGTAATGTACCTTTATAAACATCTATCAACACTTTTCTTGTGTTCACGAATGGTTATCCAAAAGTTAGTGGACAATATTTATCCTCTTCGAAATCTATTTGTTGGATCGGAAACATAAGCATATTAAATTTGGTGAAACGGTAGATTTCAAAATCTTTTTTCGAAATCAAAACTTATCGAAAGCATAACAACCAAATCAACATCTTTAATTCATACATGATACGATATTAGAAAAATAAATAACATAAAAGATGGTAGAAATTATACCGACTCCTTAGCTACAGCTTTGATTCCTCGCTATGGTATCCTTTCCTTGTTATTGTATCCTCTACTTGTTATTGTATCCTCAACTGATCCGATCTACCACTTGTTCTCCTGAGACAACTTAGTTAGTAAGATCCTTTGGCAGGAAAGGAGAAGAAATAATGTAGAAGTTTACCTTAGTTGAAAGAACCAAAACTGAGAGACACTCTCTTTGCTAATTTCAGTCATGAAAGAAAAGAGAGTAAAATTCTAACCAATTCACCATCTTTTATCTCTCTCAAAATAAAAGAGAGAGAGCAATAAATGAGACCTTCTCATTTGGTTAATATGGCTAAATTAAAAGACAAAAAGCCAAAAGCAAGACACTCATTTCGGTTAACAAATGAAAGAAGGGAGAGAGAACATGAAATGCATTAGTCCTTTATTTAATCAAAAGAATGCTAAAAGGTTTACAAGTTATTCTATATGCCAACATTAAATGATAACCATTAAACCATTTAATGATAAGATCATTAAACCATATAATGAAGACACCATTAAACCATTTCAAGACGATGAAGCTTGATAAATACTCACATTATATTTAGCAATTCATTGCTAAATGTGTAGCCATAAAATTTAGCTACATAAAACTGAAAATTACATCAGGTAGTTTCGATTTTTGCCACCCTTTTTTTTATCTTTAGAAATTTTATTTTATTTTAATTAATCTAATTAATTAAATCAAAGCAAAATCCATCCCAATATTAAGTGTTCACTTTGGCTTCTAATTAACACTTAACTAGAGTAAGCCCAATATTTAATCATAGGCTTAAAACCCAATTCAATTAACTTTTAATTAAATTGTTCAGGTATTTTTATTTTGAATCTAATTCGATCATTTCTTCTTTCTTATTTCCATTAACCTTTATTTATTTTCTGTACTTTGCTTGATAACCTTCCTAGAAGCCAAGTGGGGAATCTAATTGGACTTATATAATTTAAGCTCTAGTAAGCCCAGAATTAATTTAATCTCGTTAGAATTAATTCCATTTTATTAAGTATATGTCATTCTACTAAAGACGATTAGCCGAACTCTTGAATTACTAAATATTATAAGAACATATGCTTCAAATAAGATATCCAATTGCTAACTCTATTATGAACCATATTATAGACATCTGCACGATAAAAGGGTAAAATTATTATTTTGCCCTTAATTGGTTTTCCTTTCTAGATCTCCCATTTTACTCTATATAGTGATTAACACACAAGATCTCATCTTATTCTTAAGACTTGATGGGTAGTTAATCCATGAAACTTTTTGCGCCAATTTAATCACCAATCTCAGTAAAACATCTAAAAATGATGATATCACTATAACTCTTTATTTGAGTGAATGTTCCCTGATACATGTTTCAATTAATAATTCCAACATATAGACACTGGATTGATACTCTGTAAAAATCCATTCTATTCATTTCAAGAATTATAAGGAAACATATATGAGTTCACTACTCATCAAGATTGTGGTTCACAATAAAAGAATGCTAAAGTGTATGTTTTAAGATTAAAGAAACGACCTACTTTAATCTTTAATAGTGCCATTATCGATAGTCAACTACTATCATTATATGAAACTCATCATTCCCTTAAAGTAAACTCCTTTACTTACACAGAGATAAATTACAACACTACATTCTAAACCATAATCAAGCGACCAACTTGATTATTCAACTATGAAACAACTAATTTAGATTATAATAATATACATGTTTCCCATACATCTCCATGTATATGTATATTATTTACAAAAGAATCTTAGTACCTTATAACTAGTTATATAATGTTTATACAAATAAAACCAAACTCTTTTATTTTATTAATAATAAATATTTTCATTACAAAAGTAACTACAAGAAGTTTAAGTTATATGTAAACACATTTGCTTTCTAGGGCCCTATATCTACATAACTACAACAATTTTCCATTTGTCCTAAAGCATGTTTGACATATCTATCATTCCCGTGCCTGTTAGGTGTCCCTCAAAACTCTTTTGAGATAGTGTCTTCAGAAATAGATCAATAAAGTTTTGCTTTGTGGGATTCGTTACCACATTCACCTCACCACGTTGTATTATCTCCCATATAAGATCATACTTTCTCTCAATATGTTTGATAGCCTCATGGTTTTGAGGTTCTTTAGAATTAGCCACTGCCCCACTATTATCACAGTAAAGTGTAATGACCTTTTCTGCCTCAAGAACTATCTCCAAATGATTTAGGAACTATGGATCCGGACTGCATCTTTTGTTACTTCACAAGCAGCAACATACTTAGCCTCCATAGTTGAATCAACCACACAAGATTGCTTGACACTCCTCCAAAATATGGCTCCACCTCTTAAAACAAATAAAGAACCAAAAGTGATTTCCTTGAATCAACATCTGATCAAAAATTGGAATATATATATCCTATTATAATAAGATTACTTCTAGAGTAAACAAGCATTAAGTTCTTCATTCTACGAAGATACTTCAGTATGCATTTAACCGCAGTCCAAGGATCCATTCCTAGATTGAATTAAAATCTACTTACCAGACCCACTATGTAACAGATATCTGGTCTAGTGCAAAGCATAGAATACATTAAACTTCTAACTATCGAAGCATTTGGAATATTATGCTTGCATTCAACCTCCTTTTGGTGTTAGGTGCTTACTCCTTTGAAAGTTTGATTCCATGTCTAGTAGGTATGAAGCCACTTTTGGAATCCTGCATGATAAACTTATTAAGCATGTTCTCAATGTACGTTAATTAAGAGAAGACTATCTGCTTGTTCTTACAATCCCTTATAAGTTTGATTCCTAGAACATAGTTAGCCTCTCCTAAATCCTTCACTGAGAACTATTTGTTTAGCCATCCTTTGACCTAAATAACATTACTACATCATTCCTAATGAGTATAATGTCATTGATTGATATAATTAGGAAAATAACCTTGCCTTCTTGTATCCTTTTATAGTCATAAGGCTTATCTAGGTTTTGTATGAACCCATAGGTTTTCATATACTTATTAAACCTAATGTTCCAAGTCCTAGATGCTTGCTTAAGTCTATAAATGGACCTTTGCAATTTGTATACGTTATGCTCATTACCTGACTCAATGAATCCATCTAGTTGGGCCATATAAATGGTGTCCTCAAGATCCCTATTAAGAAATGTGATCTTGAGGTCTATTTTCCATATTTTATAATCAAAATAGGTTGTTATGGCCAAAAGAATTCTGATGGACTTAAGCATGGCAATCAGCGAAAAAGTCCCCTCATAGTCTATACCCTCCTTTTGAGTATAATCTTTAACTACCAATCTATCTTTAAAAGTCTCTACCTTTCCATCAGATCCTCTTTTCCTTTTATAGATCCATTTACACCCTATGACTTTTACATCTGGTGGTAAAGCTATAAGGATCCAGACTTCATTGGTTGTAAATCTGCATTAACATCATTAATAGCCTATGTGAAAGTAATGGAATCTGTTTCTTCTAGGTCCGAGATCGCAATTATGCCTTCTCCTAGACCTTGATACTTGTCTTGATGTCCCACAACCCTTCTACTATGTCTAGGTACTACTTGATATTCAAGCTGCTCTTCCGATTCAACTCTTGAATGCATTACGACATTTTGTTCTGCTATATCCAATTTAACTCTTGGTATGGATGAAATAACTAACTTTTTGAGTTCACTTCCTTCTTTTTGATTTCTTACAAATTCTTCCTCCAAGAAGGTCGCATTTGTCGAAACAAATGCCATCTTGTCCAAAGGACTGTAAAAATAGTACCCTTATGTACCTACGGGATATCCTACAAACAAAAATACTTTTGACCATAGTTCTATCTTTGTGGATTCAAGCCTTAGAACATGGGCTGGGTAGCCCTAAGTACTTAAGTACCATAATGAAGGAGCTCAATTAGTCCATAACTCCCTAAGTGTTTTAGGAACTAATTTGGATGGAGCAAAGTTAAGAAAACAAGTTGTTGTTTGTATGGCATATCCCCAAAATGACTCTAGAAGGCTAGCTTAAGACATCATTGATCTTACCATTCCCAATAGAGTCATATTTCTCCTCTCAACTACATCATTCTATTTAGGTGTTCGAGGAGCTGACAAGTTGGAAACAATTCCATTATCAATTAGAAATTGTTGGAACTCTCTAGATAAGTACTCACCACCTCGATCCGATCGAAGTTGTTTTAATGACTTACCTGAATTCTTTAAACTTTTCAAAAGATTCACTCTTTTTTTGCATCAAATACAAATAGTCATATCTAGAGTAATCATCTATAAAGATTATGAAGTATTCATAACCTCCTCTAGCTTGTACATCCATAGATCCATACACATTAGTGTGTGCCCGGTCTAACGTGGATTCAAATCTGTTTCCTTTGGAAGGAAATGAGGCTTTTGTCATTTTTCCATCAATACAAGATTCACAGGTGGGTAGTGGAACATTATCCAAACCAGTAAGGATCCTGTCCTTCACTAACCTGTCAAGTTTGATTGATATGACCCATTTTTAAGTGCCACAGATATTTTGAATTAATGCTAGAGTCATTAGATTGTCTTGGTTTTATTAATTTTGTGGTGTTTAGTGAGCTTATCATAGTTTATATAAAGAACAATCCCTATTTAATTATCACATTACAAATAAAATCTTTATTCTCATATATTGAAACAACATTTTCAAGATATAAGGAATAACTAGATTTAATTAAACAAAAAATAGAAATCATGCTCTTGACAATCTTTAGGATGTAATATACATCCTCCAAATATGACCTATGACCACTAGGAAAATCTAAGATAATTACTCCCACTGATTCTGCCAAAACTTAGGATCACTATGCTATCTTGACTTGAAAGTGGCCTTTAGGTAGTCTTTTCCTTTATTGGAATCCCTACAAACAATTGCATATATGGTCAGTGGCTACTGAATCTAATATCAAAGAATAAGATGAATCTGTCACATTTCTAGTTCCTAACAAACTTAGGAAACCTATACCTTGTTTGCTTTTTAGGGACTCAAGGTAGACTGCACAGTTTCTTTTCTAGTGGC
This sequence comes from Erythroxylum reticulatum, assembly GCA_025504915.1. Taxonomy (NCBI): domain Eukaryota; kingdom Viridiplantae; phylum Streptophyta; class Magnoliopsida; order Malpighiales; family Erythroxylaceae; genus Erythroxylum; species Erythroxylum reticulatum. The sequence goes on along the minus strand of JANSVA010424862.1, from coordinate 13,022 downwards.
CTTTCTCACTACAGTGGAAACACTTTCCCTTGGTTTCCTCTTTGGCCTTCTTTTTCATGGGTTAGACCTTGACCCCTATTTGGGCCTTCTTTTTCATTGGACCCTTCTTTTTTTTCTTGCCCTTACCCTTAGTCTTAGAAGAAGATGCTACATTAGCCTCAAACCCATTAACCTTGATATTTAATATCTCTTATGCGGTTGGGAGAGTATTCATCAACTCACTTAAGATGTAATCCTTGGTGTTGAGCTCATAATCTAACTTAAACTACTGAAAAGAAGAGTTGATGATCATAATCATATGCATTTCTAAATCCATATCCACCCCAAGCATCTCAGCCTCAGCAACCGTAGAGATTACCTTAAGCATGTAATCCTACATTGACTTACTAAGTTTTATTCTGAGATTATGAAAGGTTTGGATAGCTTTCACCTCGTCCTCATACCAAACATCTCGTGTAGGAGATGGATCATTGCACCGATAGTTTTCATGCATGCGAGATGCTTTTGTAACTTTCTGCTAACAGAAGCCAGAATATATCACTTAGTAGTCTTATCAGCATTCTATCATCACTCATGTTGTTGGACTTGCTTAGAAGTTGAATTTTCACCTGGAGGTGCGGGCTCATTTTTTGTTAATACCCATGAAATTCGTTCATATTGAAGAACAATGTCAAGGTTATATCTCCATTCATTAAAATTCTCTCCATTTTCTAACTTCTTATTAGTCAAGAGCAAAGTGAGTAGACTGATATTATGGTGATTATGTCTGAAAAATAAATTATTAAAGAATGACCATACTATTAAATTTTATTGGAACTTTGTATACAATCATGATGCATGTATGCATGATGATATAGTTAACAAAACTTTAAAAAAATAAAACTTTATAAGACATTTATTTTTCTTATCTATAATAGTTTAAGTGACAGTGGGTCATCTTATCCACTAAAAGAAAAACTGGGACCCTCACACTTAAAAAACTACGAAGCATCTTTATGCCTAACTTTTTTAGAAGAACCATAATTTGGTCCTTATGTTTATCAATAGATCTATAGTGGGCAGGTTACTGATAAACTATGTTGAGTGTGTAACCATTTGATTTATCCACTATAGGTACTTGCAAACCTTGCCTTAGTGGGAGGTCATATTTGCTGCCAATGAGTAGACTTATCCTTTAGGAGACCTAAACCATGAAAGATCTAGGATTCATATCCTTCAGTGGGGAGTACCACTTCACCACATGCAAATGGGCCATCATATGGAGATCGTGGACTCTCACATGAGCATCCTCTCCCTCTCAATCTTTTTGGGCTTTAAGTTTTAATAAATACCATCTTGTCTAGATGCAATTTATTATCCATCCTATATTATTTCATTATATATATCATACATAATGAATGCATGGAAAAACCTAGGGTTTACAATTTTCTAATTGGCATACAATAATAAGCCACTTTTGATTGTCCATCCTAGAACATAAATAAAATTACAAGGCTCTTTGGCCCATAAAAAATTTCTAAGACTTAGATCTTCCAAATTCTTTACTCACATTACCTGACCCTTTCGGTAAAAAGTGTGTTATTTTACAAACTTTTTGTTTTTCATAAAACTGAAATTTGTTACTTTGAAACCAAGAACTCCAGCACTTGTTTTTCATAAAAACTGAAACTTTGGCCATATGAAACCAAAAATTCTAGCACTTGTTTTTGTTAAATCTGAAACTCTAAAATTACACTTGGTTTGGAAAAATCGAAACTCTAAAATTCCAACATTTGTTTTGGCAAAATCGAAACTAAAAAATTCTAGCACTTGTGTTTCATAAAACTGAAACTTTGTTAAAACAAAAATTCCAACACTTTGGTTTTCATAAAACTGAAACTTTATTAAAACAAAATTCTAGCACTTTGGTTTTCATAGAACCGAAACTTTGCCAATACACCAAAGGATAAACCGAATCCATTACCTTCTTTTCTTAGATCCATGGCTGCTTCATCTTCAACATTACAGAAATTTGTACATTACAAAATCAAAGAAAACAGAAAATGAAGACAAAGAGGAAACATTGCGATGATAGACCACCCTCCTTGTTACAAACCAAATGAAGAAAATGTATACACCATATATATTTCTATCACATAAAAAATGTATAGCATACACAAATATAATCGTCAACCCATGTAATATATAGGAACCGAATTATGCATAATAAAATGGCTCTGACACCATTTATTGGATTAGAAACATAAGCATACTAGATTTGGTGAAACGGTAGATTTCAAAAACTTTTTTCAAAATCAAAATGCAGCGAAAAGCATAACAAACAAATCAACATGTTTAATCTATACATGATACAGTATTAGAAAAATAAATAACATAAAAGATGATAGAAATTTTGTCGAATCCTTAGCTACAGCTTTGACTCCTCACTATGGTATCTTCTCCTTGTTATTATATCCTCTCCTTGCTATTATATCATCAACCAATCTGATCTACCACTTGTTCTCCTTAGACAACTTGGTTAGCAAGACCCTTTGGTGGGAAAGCAAAAGAAATATTGTAGAAGTTTACCTTAGTTGAAAGAACCAAAACTAAGAGGCACTCTCTTTGTTAATTTTGATCATGAAAGAAAGGAAAGTAGAATTCCAACCAATGCACGACCTGTTGGACCCCACTTCCAGAGCCCAACATTCGGAAACGTAAAATGTGAGCAAACACATTTCTTCAACTTCAGAACAGATTTTAGCAAACTCCAAAATGGAATCACAATTTTGACTTCTTAAAAATTTTTGTTACCCACTGTCTTAAGTTTCTAATGAATACCCAACTTTTCGGGTCCAATATTCGAAATCATAAAACGTGAGCAAACACATTTCTTCAACTTTAGAACAGATTTTGGGAAACTTCAAACTAGAATCACAATTTTGACTTCTTCATAAAAATTTGTTTCCCATTTTCTTAAGTTCTAATGAATAACTAACTTTTAACCAGAAACTGGACATCTTAGAGGCTGAAGCAGACTAAAGTAAATATTCTATGCTTAACTTCCATCTAGATATTGAAAGTCTTAGGGACTAAGTTAAAATTTTATTCCTTCAAATAATTTATAGCTCTATATCTCTAGTTTAATCCACTTTGAAAATCATCTCAATTGGAACCCTACAGATCCAGCTATATTCCAAAAGCCGAAGCATGTTCAGTAAAATAACACCAGCTCATACTATTCCCAAAAGATTCCTTCACTTCCTTCGATCAAATCCTCTTTCCAATCAATTCAGAATGCTTCCAAATTTTTGTGGAGAGATAGAACAATGTTTAGGGAATCTATTGTCTCAAGTATCACTTCGTTTAGAGGTCGAATAACAAAGATTGGGCTGAAGGAATCAAACAAGGTTTTGTCCTCAATCATATGGAACCTGATTCGGGACAATTGGCATAACTTTCTCTATGGATATCAGATTAAGGTTCATTTTAGATGGTTAGAAAGAAGATTTCAAGATATACAACTTTCATGAAGACCTTAAAGACAAATTTTATAATCTGTCAAATCTCAACTCATCTATCTCAGGCTATCTCCAACTATTACACCAAATTTGGTGTAAAGTGGAATATTCTCATAATCTTTTTACACCAAATTTAGTGTTACTCTAGCCATTCTACACCAAAATTTTACACCAAAATTTTTTCAAAGAATATACCACAATAATTTAGTTACTAACTAATTTAATTTGTATTTATATAACCACAACAATTTAGTTATTAACTAAATTAATTTATATTTATACAATAATTTTTATTTCTTTATTTCTTTATTTCTTTATTAAAAATAAAAATAAAATTATTATTCTTAATTAATTAATATATACTTTATATTAAATTAATATTATTTACAAAATATATTTAATATTATTGCAACAAAAATTATTAATTATTTATGTTAAATTAATATTTTCAAGTGCTTAATTTTACTTTTAAGTTGATTGTTGTAATTTTAGTTTGATTATAATCTCGAGTATGATTTTTGTTGTAATTTATTTAAGTTTGGTTGTAATTTTAAATATTTTTGTTGAGTTTTAATTTTTAAAATCAATGATGTGGTTTAAATTTATGTACTTTTTATTTCAAATTTGCCTTTTGTTCTTAACATATTTTATTAATGAATTTATAACACTTATAAATAAGAATTATAAATAAATATTAAAAATAAATTTAATATTATATTCAATATTAGTCTTGTTTTAAATGTCTCAATGAAATTTTTGTAATGATATATTTTATGTAAAGTAATAAATATGTTAAATTTAATTACTTAGTCAATTATGTAAATAAATTAAATTGTGAAAAGGGAATAAAAACAAAATGTTAAAAAGTAAAGGGATAAAGTTGTCTTTTTGTACTTTTGGTGTAATGAATAGTATCACACCAAATTTGGTGTGTTACTGTTCATTGCACCATTTTAGTGTTTACTTTTGGTGCCTTGGTTGGAGGATTTTTTTACACCAAAACACCAAATTTGGTGTTTTGGTGCCTTGGTTGGAGATGGCCTCATTACATTCAACTACATCTGATCAGTCATAATTCCTTTCTTTTCCATAACATCTCACTTATGCATATATATATATATATCAACGATTCATGTTCCAAAACCATCAACTCAAGTTGATTTCTTCTTCACATATATCTAATTTTAGCTCACATCATCCATACATCATTCATCATTTCATTAACATCAAAAGAAATTAAGCCTTACAAATCGTTAATGGCATTCCAAGCCACATTATATCATCGTCTCAGAATCTCAAATTACAAAAGGTTCTTGAAGAAACAAACTTGTTGCTTTCCCAAAACGAATTCAAAATACAAAATTAAGCCATTTGAAGAAATTCCCTTAGGTTCTTGATCACTTGATCTCTTAGCTATCACCTAAAGATGGGATAGAAGGGGTGAGCTTCAAAGCTAATGGGTAATAGTTTATAATGGAAAATAAGCAAAATCATTGAAAAGTTCATTTGTTATAGAAACGTCACGTTGAGTTTATGAAATGCATAGGTCTTAAATTTTCAAGTCTAACTCAAAACTTATAATTACACATCATCGCATAACACTCAATTATACACCATTCGTAACAATTCAAAGATGCAATGCACAATCAAATAGCTCGAGGGTTTCATGGAAATAGAATGGAGTAACCGAAGTTTACCCCATAAACAGAATGAGTCCACTTTTTAGAGCTCATATGCCACAAGCAGGCAGCTGGGATAAGGCTATAGTCGACGTGCACGTGACGGATAGAATGGTTCCACTCTCGCCCAATCAAAAGCATATGATCATGCTCAAATCATTTTATCATATGCTCATACTTTCATGCTTTCACATCTTTTCGTTCATACAAAATGCCATGACATGTTTCAAGGCATACACCAATATGTAGCAATTTCCCAAATCATTCAAAAGTAATAAATGCAACACTTGTGATCCAATTGAAATCATTAACTTCTTTGATTTAAAGAAAAATATTTGTGGCTTATTTACTCTATTATAAACATGAACCTACCTTGATTTTCTTGCTTAAAGACTTGCTCAAAAGTCTCTACTCTTACTTATCTTACCTTTCTTGATTTCCTTCTATAATAACAGAAGTCTCACTCAATAGGGTTTTCAATTGAAAATCCCACAAAACACAATCACTGAAATTGGTGCTAGAATACTTAAACTCATGCATTTTTTAAACTCCATAAATTAAAATCCTTCCAAAAATCCAAAAGATTTAAAATGATCTTACCTTGATTCTTCACCAAATGAAGAGATCATTGGCTCCAATGGAAGCTCTTCTCTTCCTCTATCTTTTTCTCTTCTTGAACCACTTCAAAATCTCTTTCAAAAGCGAATAAATGAAGAAACCCTAACTCAACTCTCTTCTTTTCTCTCAACCGCCGAAATCTCTCTTCTTTCTCTCTTTGATTTGTTATTTCTCTTCTTTCTCCCCTATTTTCGTTTTTCCCTTCTTAAAATAGCAAGCTAACATTTCTTCTTCCATTTCTACCCTTAATGAGTCCAAAAAGTCCATTTTACCCTTCCTTATAAGCTTAGGTTCCTTTAACCTTAAGTGTCTTGCCAAAAACACCCTTGAACATTCTTATAACCTTATCACTTTAATTCAGTCAACCTATATCATATACTCTTTCTAACATCAACATAACAATTAACTCCATAAACTTTCATAAAGCCCTCATAATTAACATAAATCGTACTTATTCATCAAGAAAAAAATTTAAGGGCCCACATTTCTCCCCCTCTTAAAAGAAGTCCTCAAAATTCTTACCCGACTAATCTAGGGGAAGGGGTATGCTTCCTCTTGTGCTCCTTCATTTTTCATTTAACTTCATCACTCAAATTATTTCTTTCAAATTACCATAGTAAACGGATTCAATCAATGTCTCCATGAATTATTCAGATATCACACTATCTTATCTATTTCCTCAATATACTTTAGATTACTCACAATTTTTCACTTCCTGTGTCGATAATACCAATATCATATCATATCAATATTCTTAACATACTTAGATATATCACATTACAAATTTAAGACATCTTTCATCAATAGCACTTCTTGTAACTATTTCATACAGACCTATTCATGTCGGCCTTAACTAATACTTCTTCCTAGCCTGAGCACACTTTGGCACAGTGATACTCTCAGAGATAATTTATCTTTCACTTAATAATTCACATCAATATAGTGTCAGTACACTTAACTCTTATGTCTATTCTTACTATATTCCATGCCTTTGGCGTTGATCCACTTAATTCATTCATCTTTCTAGAATCACTTAATTTCTAATATTGATCAATTTCACCTATCAGCAACATCTCCAATTCTGGACTTCAACAATTTTTTTGGGCCTTAATCATCACAATACAAAAGCAAACAACTCTTTCTGTTATCTAACTCCTCATACAGTATTATAATGAAATCACTGTGATGATGATTATAATGCTTGAAATCAAATAGAACTATACAGTGCTCTATCACCTTTATCGATCACACATACTTCTTATTTTAATTACAAAGTATCATTTTTCCTATTCGAACTCAAGATTCAGATCTGTTTCTAATCTCTTAATAAGATTCATGATTTCTAGATGCTCAATTTGGGCTTGGTTAATCCTTCTATGTGATACTGATCTTCAATTCCATAGCAATTAATACTTTGTTTTGCCCAAAATTCAACTCCACATTTGATAACCTTAACATCTGAATTTGTGCTTCACTAGTATTGGGATTTTTGCTTAATGTATTAGATGCAGCTCTAACTTTACTAGGAAATACTCATTTGTACCATCATATTCTTTCAGTACTTATGTCCATTGTCTTAGTCTCGTATTCAATTTTTCTCAACTCAATAATTTCCTCAAACTTTTATGATCTATACATGCATATATATATATATATCTAACATGTTGCTATACATATATTGTCTCCAAACTTTCAAAGCAATCACTACTATAGCAGCTCTAAATCATGTATCATATAGTCAACTCATAGGACTTTAGTTGTCTCCATACATATGAAATTACTTTATTATGCTGCATTGGATTTTATCCAAATCTTTTATACAACATCACTGTATACTATAAAATCTACAAATACATGCGATATAATTTATATCAGTATAATTCCTCATAATTCTCTTTATTTTCATTACACATTCTTCTTTAAGTATTCAACTATTCTTCTCTACTTTTCGAGTACATTAATACATCATCAAACTTTGCTTAGATCACTTTAATCTACAATATCATAGTACTGTCGGGGTAATTATTAACTCAAACAATTATTATCACACTCTACATGCCCATGATTAGATCTCATAATTCCTTAAATAACTAATTCCTCAATGAGGTAGAATTATCTCACGTTATTTTCAATTTCAAAATTGACTTCCTTTCTCGAATGATTTTCTTAATTCATTCGATTTCCTGTAATTTCACATTAAATTTTTCTAATGTTTGCTTATTCATACTAGTTTCTTCACACACTTCAATTTATTTGCAAACTTAACTTCCTGTGTGGGTAACACATTCACCAAGACCTAATGTACATCTCCTGTGCATACTCGCATAGAATATCATATGGATCTAAATTCTCCTCACATTAGCAATAGTGTTACCAAAACCCACTCATATAGTTGGATACTTTACATCAAACAAAATACATACATTCTCAGTAGCATGCTTTTCCTCCTATTCTTGAGTTTCCAATAGGGATATGAATCCAATATTCATTTTTAATTCATTCCAGATTCATTTCTATTTGGTTCTTTCATTGATCATGTTTAATATAAACTATCTGATTTGCTTAATCTAATTCAGTGAAATTCTTTTTAGAAAGAAGATTTCTTGCTACTATCATCTATATTATTCATGCCATCTTTCTCAACCATATGTTATCATCATCACATGATTAGCCATTCTTGGCAACTCAGGAAGAACAATTTCTATCGTTCTTACAAGTTCAAAACATCATAATCACCCAAACTCAATAAAGCAATAAACATAATTACTGTCACATATGCTCAGATAGGTATCATCAAATTCATCCCATTTTGTCCACATATTTATCTCCAACAATTCACCAATTTATATCTTACACAATTGATACCTTGATCTCCATTGATTTTAGACGATATTTTTCTCTTTATCTTTGAATTCATTTCTCATTGTAACATCATCAACAATCTCAATTCCATTAATATCTTCTTATACCAAATCATAACTCTTATCGTAGCAATTAAACAATCATTCCAACTTCCAAGTTCAACCTTTCAATTCCACTTTGCTTGTACACCTTAATTCTGATCATTTCCACCTATGTCTCTATTTCTTTTTAACCAATTCATGAAAATCTTTTCAAATCCATATCAATTCAAGTACATATACATAATAAAATTTTGTCACCATATTGATTGAAATAACCACAAATACTGAATTTATGTCTAACATATTGGACTACATAATATCCACAAACTTTCATTTTCTCACATTCTGCCAGATCATCCTTCTCTTCTTACTATTTCTATTAGCTCAAACTCTTAATAAATGCTCATAAGTATGACTCATATACATGCGACTCAGACTAAGGATGAGTACTACTGTCTGCTATGACCTAACTAAAATGCATATAACTTGACGTGTATTTCAAAAACGCCCATGTAATATCTCAATTCTGGGCTCTGATACCACAACTGTTAGACCTCGCTTTTAGAGCCCAACATTCGGAATAATAAAACATAAGCAAACACATTTCTTCAAATTCAAAACAGATTTTGGGAAACTTCAAACTGGAATCACAATTTTGACTTCTTTGGAAAAATTCGTTTCCCACTGTCTTAAATTTCTAATGAATATGTAACTTTCTGGGGTCCAACATTCGAAATCATAAAATGCGAGCAAACACATTTCTTTAACTTTAGAACACATTTTGGGAAACTTTAAATTGGAATCAATATTTTGACTTCTTCATAAAAAAAAATTTCCCACTATCTTAGGCTTCTAATGAATAGCCAACATTCATCCAAAAATTGGACATCTTAGAGTCTGAACTAGACTTAAGCAAATATTCTAAGCTCAAATTCCATCCAAATATTGAAAGTCTTAAGGACTGAGTTAAAATTTTATTCCTTCAAATCATTTGTATGTCTATGTCTCTAGTTTACTCCACATTAAAAATCATCTCAATTGGAACCCTACAGATGCAGGTATATTCAAAATGTCGAAGCATATTCAGTAAAATAACACCATCTCATACTATTTCCAATAGATTCCTTCACTTTCTTCTATCAAAACCTCTTTCCAATCAATTCATAATGCTGCCAAATTTTTGTGGAGAGATAGCACAATGTGTGTATTGTCTTAAGGATTACTTCATTTAGAGGTCGGATAACAAAGATTGGGCTGAAGGAATCAAACAAGGTTCCGTCCAAATCACATTGAACTTGATTTGGTCAAATTAGCATAACTTTCTCTATGAATATCTGATTAAAAGGTTATTTATATGGTTTGAAAGAAGACTTCACGATCTACAACTTTTATGAGACCTTAAAGACAAATTATATCATCTTTAGGGTCAAAAGTGGGACCATATGATAAGATCAGATGAATCTAGATAAAGGGTCAGACGAATTGGACAAATGGTCATAAATTTATCCAGAAAACTTAGGTTAAAATGTTCTTTAGATGGTTCGAAAGCGAAATTCAAAATCTACAACTTTCATGAAGACCTTGAGGACAAATTAGATCATTTATAGGGCCAAAAATGGGATTAGGTGATAGGATCAGATGAAACAAGACGAAGGGTTAGACGAATTGGAAAAATGATCATAACTTTCTCTAGAGAACTTGGATTTAGGTGTTCTTTAGATGTTTCGAAAGAGAACTTCAATATATACAACTTTCATGAAGACTTGAAGACAAATTCTATCATCTGTAGGGTTAAAAGTGGGACCAGATGATAGGATCAGTTGAAACAAGATGAAGGGTCTAACAAATTTGAAAATGGTCATAACTTTCTCTAGAGAACCCGGATTAAGGTGTTCTTTGGATGGTTCAAAAGAGAACTTTAATATATACAACTTTTATGAAGACTTTAAAACACATTAAATCATTTATAGGGTCAAAAATGGGACCAGATGATAGGATCAGATGAACCTAGATGAAGGGTCAGATGAATTGGAAAAATCGTCATAACTTTCTTTACAAAACTTGGATTAAGGTGTTCTTTAGATGGTTCAAAAGATGACGTCAACATATACAACTTTCGTGTAGACCTTATTCTCTCATATACTAGGTCAAAATTGGACTAGAAGTTACAATATGAACTATGACCAAAAGAAGTTTATGAACAGTACACAAAAGTTGTTTTGACAATTGGCATAACTTTCTCTAGAGATATCAGATTAAGGATTTCTTCAAATTTTTTTGAAGAGGAATTTAAGATATATAACTTTCATGAAGATCTTGAAGACAAATTCTATCATATAAGGGGTCAAAATCGGACCAGACGATACAAAATGAACAGTAACTAAAAGAAGTTTTAGTCTAAGACCTGTTTGGAATAATTAGTATAATTTGCCCTAGAGATATCTGATTAAGGTTTTCTTTAGATGGTCTGAATGAAGACTTCAAGATCTACAACTTTTATGCAGACCTTAAAGACAAATTCTATCGTCTAGATGGTCAAATTTGGACCAGACAATAGGGTTAGATGAATAGTGTGCCAGACAATATGACATCATCACCAGACGATATGACATCATCAAACGATATGATATCATTAAAGAATACTTCATCACAGACGATACTTCATCACGTCATGTCATCATTAGATAATGTGATGTCATCAGACAATATGACATCATCAGACAATATGACATCATCAGATGATATGACATCATCATCATATGATGCAATCTATACTCCTGAACATCTCTACTTATAAGGAGCATAACTTTTGATTCTGATGTCAAAAAAATTTCATACTATATACCGTTGGAAAGATAGAAAGATAGGATACAACTTTATAGAAGAAAACTTTATCTAATTTAGCCTAGATTAATCCAGAGTTCCTCTTGAAGTTAGAACACAAATTTTTTGTCTATGGAAAGACTTGAAATTTTGCACTGTGCAAACTTGGAATGTCCTAAGCATAACTATTCAGCTACCAAATTAACTTCATTAAACTCTCAGATATCAACCCATCTGCCTCATTACATTCAACTATATCTGATCAGTCATAATTCCTATCTTTCTTTTCCATAACATCTCACTTATGCATATATATATCAACTATCCATGTTCCAAAATCATCAACTCAAGTTGATTTCTTCTTCACGTATATCTAATTTCAGCTCACATCATATATACATCATTCATCATTCCATTAACATCAAAAGAATAAAGCTTTACAAATCTTTAACGACATTTCAAAGCCACATTACATCATTGCCTCAAAATCTCAAATTACAAAAGGTTATTAAACAAACAAACTTGTTGCTTTCCCAAAACTAACTCAAAATACAAAATTAAGTAATTTGAAAAAAATTCCCTTAAGCTCTTGATCACTTGATCTCTTAGCTATCACCTAGAGATAAGATAGAAGAGGTGAGCTTGAAAGCTCGTGGGTAACAGTTTATAATAGAAAATAAGCAAAATCATTGAAAAGTACAGTTGTTATAGAAAAGTCACGTTGAACTCATGAAACGCATGGTTCTTAAATCTTGAAGTGTAGCTTAAAATTCATAATTACACATCATCACATAACACTCAATTATGAACCATTCTTAACAATTCAAAGATGCAATGCACAATCAAATGGCTCAAGGGTTCCATTGAAACAGAATGTAAAAACCAAAGTTTACCACATGAAAAGAATGAGTCCACTTTTCGGAGTTCTTATGTCACAAGCGGGCAGTCAGGAGAAGGCTCTTGTCGACATGCATGTGACGAACAGAATGGTTGTACTCTCTCCCAAACAAGAGCACATAATCATGCTCAAATAATTTTATCATATGCTCATGCTTTCATATCTTTTCGTTCATACAAAATGCCATGACATGTTTCAAGGCATTGCATAAATTTTTTGAAACCATTTTCCATTTTATAATCAAAGTTCATACACTAACATATAGCAATTTCTCAAATTATTCAAAAGCAATAAATGGAAAAATTATGATGCAATTGAAATCATTAATTTCTTTGATTCAAAGAAAAACATTTTTGGCTTATTTACTTTATTATAAATATGAACCCACCTTGACTTCCTTGCTTAAAGACTTGCTTAAAAGTCTCTACTCTTGCTTCTCTTACATTTCTCAATTTCCTTCTACAATAACAAAAATCCCACTCAATAGGGTTTGCAATTGAAAATTCTACAAAATACAATCGCTGAAATTGGTGCTAGAATACTTAAACCCATGCATTTTCTAAACTCCATGAACTAAAATCCTTCCAAAAATCCAAAAGAT
>JANSVA010424836.1:0-20108 GCA_025504915.1 Erythroxylum reticulatum | reverse complement strand
TTTTATATCCTTAATGATTGCACAATATCCATTTTGCCCCTCCTTTAATACTTTATGGTTTTTAAGCTTAAGTGATCTTCCCAAAATTCCCCTTATGCAAACTTACGACCTTAACACTTTTATTTCCTTATCCTATATTATATTAACTTACTCACATTAAAATGATAATTAATTCCAACATACATTAATCTAGCAGGACCCCAAATTTAATCTAATCATGTTTATTTATCATGAAAAAAATTTCAGGGGCCAACATGAAGTACATAGGCCACAGGTTTATATGGTCAAACAAGCAATTCTAAAGATGGTGCTTTCAAAGAAAAACTTGCTTAAGCATTGGTGACTACCAAATGGCGAGCAGATTTCCCCAACAACAATGCTATAATTTAAGATCCTCTATTTTTGGATCACACCCTCATTAAAATTGAGAATCTATTTCAGAAGGCTGCTAGTTTCCACCCATTTAGATTTAACAACTATTTGGATAAAGATCCTAGATTCAATGATGCTTGTAGGAAAGGTTCTGAATGATCCTTTAGGGGAATAAAGAAATTTACATCTGTACAAAAGCTAATGCCAATCAAACAAAAACTCAAACTACTACATTCTTCACGGGGATCCACTAATGAAATTTTATTGAAAGCTAAGGATGATCTCTATGAAAGCCAAAAATTGCTTGCAGTTTCACCATATGATCCTTCACTCTTTGAAAAAGAAAAACAAGCGCGCTCAAACTATTTACTTTCTACCAAAAATCATGACTCCCTCCTTCAGAAAAAGGCTAGAGTGAATTGGCTTAAAGATGGAGATAAATGTTCAAAGTTCTTCTTCATCTCAATCTTAGCTCATAAGAATAAAATAGAATTTGCTTAATTACCAATAATAAGGGGTTAATCCTTTAGAACCACATAGATATTCAAAATGAAGCTACGAATTACTTCAACAATATACTTGGAACCCTAAATTTAGCATCAATCAATCTCTAGTGTAGATCTCTCTGCACTCAATATAAAGAAAATTAAGCATGATGATAATGCATTGTTAACAAAAGTTGTGGAGGACAAGAAGATTGAGGAAGTAGTAATCAATATGGATAGCATGAAAGCCCTTGGTCCTGATAGACTGAATGGTTTCTTCTTCCAAAAATCTTGGGACATTAAGCGTACATTTGTTAAAAATGCAGTGAAAGAATTCTCTCCAAAAGTGTGCTACTCAAAGAAATCAAAAAGACATTTATATGATTGATACCAAAAGGTTCTAATCCCTCCAAATTCAATGAATTCAGACCCATTTCTTGTACAAATTTTCTTTACAAAATTATCTCTAAGATTTTTCCATTAAGTCTAAAAAAGGTAATTACTCCACTCATAATTGACAATTAGGGTGCCTTATCTGCAACAGACATATTACGAACAATATATTAATTGTTCAAGAGCTTATTAAAGGTTATTCAAGATCTAAATCAACTCCTAATTATACCATCAAATTTGGCTTTCACAAGGCTTATGATAGTGTAGTTGGAATTTTTATGGAAGATGATGGAAGCTTATTGATTCCCAAGAACTTACATCAGTTAGATCGAAGAATGCGTATCCACTCCTAGCTATTCATTTCTCAGAAATGGGAACCTTTCAAAATATTTTAAAGCTGGGAAAGGAATTAGGCAAGGGGACCCTCATTCCCCCTACCTTTTCATCATATGCATAGAAGTAATCAATTCTATCATCAAGCTTGAAGTGGATTTGAATGTAAGATTTAATTATCATTTGAAGTGTAAGAAAATTGGACTCACTAACCTTACATTTACAGATGACTTGCTTCTTTTTTGCAGTGCAAAAGTAGAATCCATCCAAAGCTATATGAAGGCTTCACAAAGAAGTCTCTAGATTATAAATCAACCTTGACAAAAGCCAGTATATAATTTCATGCTTCTAGTATGGCTTCACATATTGCTTCTATAACTGAGATGATGGAAAAAGCCCTACCTCTTTTATACTTTTTTTCAAGCAGTCTAACAAAAAGACTCACTTTCCTTAAATGCAATCCTATTATAGAGAAAATTCAAAAAAGAATAAGCTCTTAGGTAAATAAATTCCTATCCTTTGTGGGAAAACTTTATCTCATAAAATTGGTTCTCAACTCTTTGCATATATATTAGACTCACACATTTTCCTTTCAAAAAATATTTCCAAGAAAATTGAGAGAATCTTCAAAGATTTCTTATAAAACCATTCTGATGGTGCAAAGGGAAGCACTAAAGTCAGCTAGTCAAAAATTTGTTATCCAAAAGAAGAAGGGCAGTTAAGTGTTTCTTCAGTGAAACTCACTGATCCAACTTATCTTGAAAAGGTTTGGCAGATCTTTAAAGATAGAAATTCATTAGGGATCAAATGGATTCATTCCTATTTTCTCAAAGGCAGAAGCATATGAGAAGTTAGTAAGAAAGCATATAATTCCTTTTTTTTAAAAACCAACTTCTCTAAATGAAAAATCTTGTCCAAGATGACATATCTTACTCCATTGGAAATGGGAAGCTAATATCCTTATGGTTTGACAATTGGTTTGGTCAAGGTGCTTTCATTAACTCCTCAATTGTACTAAGGAATTCTATCAATCTCCCACTTCATACAAAAATGGACTTGCTTATCAACAGGAGCAGCTAGTAGTTTCCTACAAGCCTTAATCATTTGCAACCTCAATATTCTCCCAATCCTCTCAATTAAGACACCTTCTTCTGGCATAATTGACCTATTAATCATCTTTCTAATAAACTCACGAGAGACTACATAAGATTTAAGAAACTAGTAGCGGAGCATTACATTTGAATTTATAGAAACCTCCAGCTGCTGCATTTTGAACTTTGTTGTTGTCGTATTAATCTATGCTTTTAACGTCTATTGCATTACCGTTTTGCTCACCTTCAGCTGCTTTCCTTCTGCATTTTGATCCATCATTTTAGTGTTGCCTGTTCATGTCACTCACATGTGCTTTCTATTAAATATGTTGTCCATTATATATGCTATCTTGCATAGATGCCATTAAAATCATGTACACCTTTGCATGAAATATGCACTATTATGAGCCACTTTGATTCGTCTTCTTTGTGTTTTCATTTTTCTTGTCTTCTTCTTCTCTTTATTTTCTTCTTCTTACTCTATGAAGAAAAGTATGCTTCTTCATAAAATGGCCCAAA
Source organism: Erythroxylum reticulatum (assembly GCA_025504915.1). Lineage (NCBI taxonomy): Eukaryota > Viridiplantae > Streptophyta > Magnoliopsida > Malpighiales > Erythroxylaceae > Erythroxylum > Erythroxylum reticulatum. The sequence continues at coordinate 16,915 of JANSVA010424836.1, read as the reverse complement.
TATCATGCTTTTAACTCATTTTAACTTCTTTCCTTCTGAATTGTGTCACATATGAGTCAAAATAAGTATCTTAAGCCATTTCATATCATTAATCACTAAGTGTTATGAAATATTTAAACAATCAATTAAGAACATATCAATTTCCCCCATACTTAGCTTTTGATCGTCCTTGGGAAAAACATCAAAATTAAGCTTATAGAACCAAAAACATTGACTTATTTCTCATATGTTCAAAGAGTATATAATCATAAGCAAAGATGAACAACTTCCAAAAATCATAGCAAGAACTCAAAATTCACTTTTACTCATGATCAATCAACATTCATCATCTTCAGAAACTGAGTAATACAGTGGTAGACTTGGAAAATGTGTTTAAATAAGATATCTTTATAGGTACACTCAAATACCATTCATAATCAAGAAATTTCACAACTTTGCATATCATTTCATTTCTCCACCAATAATCTTCATATGTTAAATCATGGATCAAAGGACTTTTCAAGGTTATAATGTGGGCAAAGGTAAGGTGAGATGTATTTGGGTCAAGTAGCATGAAAGTCATTAAAGCTAGTGAAACAAAAGTAACACTCAATATATTATCAAGTGCAAAAACCAACATTCACTCACAATTGTGTACATCAACTATGATGAATGCAAAAACAAGTTTCACAACTCAAACTCGAGCTCTCATACATAAACCATATGAAGTATATACCAATATGAAGGGATCACTCATGAAAATGATGATAATACATTAAAACCACAAAGAGTGACCCTTCTAAGCCAACATCTACTTCATATTTAACATACTGAAATAACCCATTCAATACAACTTTAGGAGGATGCATTAAGCATGAATAACTTTGCAAACCAGATATGCATTTCCTCTTTGATAAATTTATTTAAACATTTTTACTCATTTTCTTTTTATTTTTATCTTGCTTTTCTCTTTTCTTTCTTTCTTTTCCTTTCTTTTCTTTTATCATATAAAAATTAAAATGACTACATCAACATGGAATTTTAGTGATAAGACATCCCAACATGATAACCAACTAACACACATACATACTCCCACACTTAGAATTTTTATACATCTACAAACCTAAAAATTAACAAATGTTCTACTAGCTTCAAAGCTTAGGAAGGACATTTGGTTAGGTTAAAGCATGTAATGTGGTTAATACAAAAAGAAAAGGAAAATAAAGCTTAAGGGGACTTATTGAAAAGGAAAATCATATAATGGGTAACTATTTGGCTAATGTAGTTCAGAAAAGCAAAGAATGTCTAATCATATCCATGTTAATGCATGTGATAATAATGTGGTCTAGAACAGAAATTCAAGGCAAAATTAGGATGTATATGTCATGAAGGTCACAGATTATCAAAAGATAATGAGACTATTATGAATGTGTCAATCTAATAAGGCTCAAAATCTCACAGCCTTTATTTTCTGCTAATCACTACTCTTCTAAAGACAATGCACATCAACTAATCACAAGAATAAAGGTATATACTAAAATTGCTATGAAATTCTCTACTCAATTCACGCTCTAATCATGACTATATAATATTATAAATAACATAATAATGCGAAAATGTTTGTTTTGTTGTTTTATTCTTTCTCATTTTGATTTAAAACTTAAAACAAGTAAAAACAAGCAAATTCAAAAACACACATGCATATACAAACTAATAGGAAAAAGTAAAGGAAAAGAAATTTACTTCCTTTGGGTTGGCTCCCAAGAAGTGCCTTTGTTTAGGGTTACTAACTCGACTCCTTCTTCTCCTCACGTGCCAAAATTGTGATCTTTAGTTATTAAAGTTAACACCACTTCCACTCATGGTTATTCGAGATAGGGCCTTAGTTGTTCCTGAATCGTGATAGGTCTGTATGTGAATTGTTGTGCATCCTACAAACTATCATGGAAGTAACTTTGTTAATTATCCCATCCATAACTAAATTTAGATTGACCAGTCTAACCTTAGTTATAGGATTAAGAGTAAGAGTTTAAAAAAAATTGCTTCCATCCTTAATTTTTTAAAAAAACCACAAACATGAAATAGAACAATGAAAGGATCACAAAATAACTGAAAAGAAACCAATTATGAATAAATATATTCAAAATGACAATTAAAATCTCAAATAAAAATTAAAACACTGCACTCCTTGACAACGACATTAAAATTGACAACACATTGTAATGCTAGTCAAAATAAATTAGACTACTAATATAGTAATGGTGAGTCTAGGTCGATCCCACAGAGAGTGTGTGTAAAGTTGTTGGAATGAAATCAATCGGTGTTTACTTTTAGAAGGCTTTCGATTTTATAAATAAGAAAATAAAATAAAACTAACATAATGAAAAAAAATTAAAGAAAACATGTGAAAAATGATTAAAGTGGTGAATTCGTTAGGAATTCGGTTCTTAGGTTCAATCTCAACCTACACCCTAATTAAACATTTTTCAATGATTTGTTGTTCTCAGACATCTCCTAGAGATTAATCATGGGTTAATAATTAACTCAAGTTTTCCCTTAGTGTTTAATAAAGATATGATCGTTAATTAAACCTAGCTATCGAATAATCTAAGATATGATCTCTAGATTCAATTGGGTATTATCATTACGAATTAGGAAAACTAAATAATCAAGGTAAACTATATGTCATTTAACCTATGTTATATTATCCCTAATGATTACAAACCATTAGTCACTACATGTGAATTTCAAATATAACAATTATGGATTATATCGAATTTTTAGCAATGGGTTTGTAAATAAACATTCAAATAATATTTTCATAATAACCAATGAGTTCATACCCAAATAGTCGAATAATAAATATAATACGATTTTCCATACACAAAACACAAATCAATTAACATAGGACAAGATAATCAATTTCTAAAGAGAGAAAGAAGCAACTAAACAAAGAAAGAGTGCTTAACTAGGTCGTCTCTGACCCGACGTCAGGAAGCTACCCCTCCGTGGATCTCCTCATAGTGGAGAGCTTACCTCCATCTTCTTTCTCTCTTGAAGCCATCTTTGTGCTCTCCTGAAGCCCCCCAAGTTCCCAAACTCCTTTAATCAAGAACACCTATTTTACTCTCAAATTGCTTCAGCCGAAAGTCAGTGCCTCCCTCTGGCTAGTTCCTTCACCTTTCTACATTATTTTTATTAAAAACCTACACTACAAACCCTCACCAAAAACCACCTTCTATTCTTTCTTCTATATTTTATCTTTGCTATAATACGTCTGCATTTTGCTTTTCTTGGTCAACGACATCATTTCTTCTTCTTCTTCTTCTTCTTGCTATATATCTACATTTGTGAAATGCAAATGTTATTTGTGTTCATGCAAACATTACATTACGCAAACCTCCAGTTGTTGTGTTTTGAACTTTGTTGTTGTTGATCTATGTTTCCAACGTCTGCTGCATTACTATTTTTCTCACCTTCAACTAGTTTCCTTTTGCATTTTGATCCATCATTTTGATGCTACATGTTCACGTCACTCAGATGTTCTTTCCTTTAAATATGTTGTCTATTAAATATGCTATCTTGTATAGATACCATTAAAATCTCGTACACCTTTTCATGAAATATGCACCATTATGTCATTAATCGCTAAGTGTTATGAATTGATTAAGCAATCAATTAAGCACATATCAGTGACATGTCTTACTACATTGGTAATGGGAAGCTAATATCCTTGTTATTTGACAACTAGTTTGGTCAAGATGCTTTCATTACCTTCTCAAGTGTACTAAAGAAATCTATCAATCTCCCACTTCACACAAAAATGGACTCACTCATCAACGGAAGTAGCTGGCAGTTCCTTGTAAACCCACAAAAAAATGGAAACACTCATCAATGAGAGCAGCTGACAGTTCCTTGCAAGCCTTAGTCATTTGCAACCTCAATATTCTCTTAATCCTCTGAATTAAGACACCTTCTTTGGGCATAATAGACCTACTCATCATTTTTCTAATAAACTCACGATAGACACTTAAGGTTAAAAAAACCAGTAGTGGAGTGGTATAGAATCATCTGGAACAAAATCATACCACCTAAAACCTCCTTTCTCCTATGGCTAACTATTCATAACTGGCTTAACACTACAAATAGACTTAGGTATTTAAACATTGATTCCTCTTATCCTTTTTGTTCAACAAATGAAGAAATAAGGGATCACTTATTCTTCATATGTGTGATCACCAACTATATATGAGAAGAAGTTAAAATGAGTTATATCTGACCAATTCAAACTAACACATTTTCCAGTGTTATTCAACGACTTTATTCTTAAAGAACTTTCATGAAGTTGAAACAAATTACATAAGTTAGCCAGTGTGTGGAAACCAATTGGAAATAAAGGAATGTTAGATGGTTTAAAGTTAAGTAGAAACCTATCACACTTCTTATATCTGAGGCCATTGACAACATCAATGAACTTTTACTATTAGGAGGCGTAGATTGAAGCTTCAACTTTCTTTGTATCTTAACTTATCACGCACATTAAACATATATTTTGATTAGGTAGTGATCCTACAACCTTACATGGAAAAGGGTACCCCCTAAGTATCTTCTATAACTTGAAATTCAATTCTTGATTAATAAAATTCTTCTTTTATTTTCAGAGAAAAATAATTTTTTATGAAAGGTTAATTTTTATGATAGTTTGCCTTTTTAGTTGATCAATAATAATAAATGCATGCTTATAAGTGCCATATGTGTGAATAGGGTGTTAATATTTTGATTGATATGTAAATTCAAAACCAAACACTTAAACATGAAAGAAATAAGTTAGTATGTTGGCACATTTTGGGTGATGATGTTTGATATTAATTTTATTCCATAAGATTTGATGTCATTATACCATTATTGTATTGTTGCCTGATTATGCGTTTAATTCATGTGTTATGTATGTTTCTATTTTTTAGTTTTGCTTTAGAATAAGTAAAGGTTTAAGTGTTAGGATGTTGATAGGTGTATATTATACTATGTTTTGCTAGATACTTAAGTGTGATTCTTAAATGATTATCATGTGTATAGGTTTATAATTGTGTTATTGTTAGTGTTTTATTATGTTCTAAGTGTTTTTTTTTTTGGTTTAAAGCAAGAATTGGATTTTAATTTTATGTTTAAAAAGATGTTTGATGTGTTTGTGAGTGTTGAAAATTAGGAAATTAAAGAATGGAGAAGATGGAGGAAGTCTGAAGGTGAAACGATCATGCCTCAAGGAGCACAATCATGCTAGAGAGTGCAACAGTAGGAGCATGGTCATGCCTTTAAGGACACGATTATGTTAGAAGTTTTCCAACATAAGGTTTTTGGTCTTTTGACATTTTATGGATATTTTTGGAACCAAATTAAGTGGAAAATCCTAGAAAAGACCCTAAAGCCTCAATAAATATTTAAGAACCAAAAAAAAAAACCCCGCACCAGTTATACATCAAAGTGGATCAAAAGTGGAGTGATTAAGAAGAACATCAGGAAATTCTAGCATTCCAAATCAAGACATCAAATAATTTTTTCTTTTTTCTTTTTGGTTTCTTTCGTTATCCTTGATGTGTAATTGGATTTCTAAGATGTTTATCCTATTTATGGAGTTCTAAACTCAACTTTTTGGACATTTGTGATAATTATTTATGCTTAAACTTGACAACAAATTGAGAGAGTCAGTCACTATAATTAGTGTTAGGTTGTACAACGAGAGTTGGAAATTTAATAGACCCATAATTATCGAATTAATGATCAATCAAAGAGAGATATTGGTTGTGAAATTAATTATCTATTAGATAGCTTTAGATCTAATAGAAGACATTGTGATACTTTTGTAAATTGAGAGATTGCAAATATGGAATTTTCAAATTGAATTAGGGTTAATTGATTAGATCTTGTGTTGTGCTAAACTAAGTTATAAAAACCTAGGCTATTTTATTTGCAAATATACGAGGTAATTGTAGTCAAATACCCACGGTCATCTTCTCAAAGAGGCAAAATTAGTTCTCTTAAATTAACTTTGAATAAACTTAAAAACAAATGCAATTGTAAACACTCTATCCCGATTTGTTGAGTCAAAGGTTTTAAAGAAAATTGGAAAACTAAAAAGTAAACTAATTTAACTAGAAGTAAGGAATAATTCGATTAATCGAAGTGGTGAGATTTTGTGAAATTAACTTCACTAATTTAATCTCCTATACATGACTAAGGTGAATTAATTATATAGTTGTCATGCTAAACTGATCAATTAGGTTCTAAAATCAATTATAATAATAAACTAAATCTAACTTTCATATTCGACAAGTCTATTATCCAAATCAATTATGGAAACCTAACTAATAATTACCCCTTTAAGTTAATACATTTCTAATTCATAACTTAAGCATTTATAGTTTCTTGTTTTAATATTAAACTTCTTCTCTCGATCTTGCGTTTAATACAAAAATGATGCAAAGCTTGCCAAACTATTACATCCAACAAGCTCAGAAACTATAACAAATAATATGACAATAAAACAGCCCTTCATCGTGCATAATTGACTAAATAGTTCCATTAATTCTAAAGAACAAATAATCAGCCTATCATGGAATAAACATAGTTCATCATCTTCATACACTTTAATCCCATAATTAATAGTAACATAGAAGTATCAAACCCATAAAATGATAAAATAAGTAAAATGGGCTATCAAAGGAGTAACAGAGAAAAATAGGCTCAATAGACAAAAGAAATTAGTTCAACAAAAAATAATAAGTTACATAATAACAGTAGAGATGAAAAAGAATGAACATAAAAAATGGACTCTCGGATGAGGAAGCCTGCTAACCTCAACCTCTCTGGCGTTGGCTCTCACCTTCTACCTCAGCTCCAAGTTACTACCTCTCTGTTGTTTTTCTCTCTTCCTTACCCGACTATGTTCTTTGTTATGTTTTTCTTTTTTTCTCTGCCTCCATTCTCTAGTTTTTCTTCACCTTCACCTCTTTTCCATCCTCGTTTTTCTTCTATATGCTTTTATATTTATATAGACACTCTAGGTTTAGGTTTTGTTTTCATCTTCCATCAACCTACATGCATGACACATGACATCAAATTCAGCGTAAGATAATTTGCATGGGCATGAAAATTTTGTCACCACCAGGAGAGACCTTGTCATGCAATGCCTATTTCATGCAATTTTTCATGTTTTTCTAGTAATATTAACAAAGTACACTACATATCCTTAATTCATTCAACTTTGGATTAAAACACACAAATTTGTATCCTAATCAAAATATAAAGGTTTGTAAAATCAATAAAAATTAGTCACAAAATCTTAAGAGAGAGCAATCAATACCTTAGGAATTTAGGATCAAACATATAAATTGAATCAACAATAGTAAAGGAAAGGAAATAGGGAAACAATAGTTCCCAAATTTTAAATCTTGATCAATTTCAATTTTTATTAACATCTCACTTATTAATTGTTTGATTGTTTCATTTTATTATTTGTTTTAAATTATGTTATTTAATTTAATTCAAATTAGTTTGTTTACCTTAGGTAAGGTTAGGTTCAAATTGTTAGTTATTGCATAATCCTTGTATGAACAATAACCTATTATACTACAAGATACAATCTATATATTTGCAGGTATTGAGAGTTTTGTTATTATATATAAAACTTGCTCAATACGTTTTTGGATGTAAATGTAATTGCATATCGCACTATGGCAAAAAGTAAATTAGGCAATAGATAAAAGCGTAGCTATAATTACAATTATCATTGCCTTTTTATTAAGGCAACAAAATCCATATCATTGCAAGAAGTGGTGTTACAATAAGTATAAGGCAATATAATTTTTTGATTAGGCAAAGAAATAAAAAATGTTGCTTTAAGTTTTTACTAAGGCAACATATTAATTTCAAACTATAGCAACAATTTTAACTAGATATTGCAACACTTTAAGTCTTTTTAGGAAACAATGTTAAATAAATAAAGTAACAAAGTGAAATTTTTTAGGCAACAATTTGTAAAAGAAAAAGCCTATTCTTTCATTACCAATAATATTTAACGTAAAAGCAAACTCCTGTCATTATCTAAACAACATCCATATATACATAAAGCAATATATAAATATTAATATATGTTTTAGTTATATACATACTATCAAATTTAAAAGACCAAAAAATTGCATTTATATATAACATATAATCCATAAGGACTTGTAAAATTCATCATTTAACATATTCAAAATATAAAAGCAAACTACATGTAGTTTTATTGTTACAAAATACAAAAGCGAATTCTACAATCCTCAATAATTACAAGGAAATTACATGTGCTTCAACAACTCTTCATCATTTGTAGAATTTGAAGTTAGGGTCAGTAACGTACTTGTTCTTTCAAACTATATGCATTCCATCTTTTTCACAAATAACTGCAATTTGTGAGTAGATATCTAGTTATGATGGGGACAAAAAAATAAAGCATCATCAGAAGGAAAAGTATGAATTTCATACTTGTATGAAAACTATTAAAATATAAGAAATGGTTGAAATACATATAACAACAGTGTTGGACCCTGATTTCGAAGCCCAACAATTCGAAGTCATAAACCGTGAGCGTATTACCCTGTAGGGTTATTTCAATGAATCCTTATTAGCCAACATCCCATAAGGGCGGTGTGCTTACACTAGTCAAACACCAAAAACACAACTTATTGATTCACATATGATTTTATTCTCAAACTTATTGAAGAGATATGGAGATAAGTTAGGAATGTATTGGTTCAAAAATGACTTCATTTGGAGGTCAGTCCAAGAAGTTATGACCAAAAGAATCAAACATGATTTTGCCCTCAATCACAGTGTACCTATTTTGGGAAAATTAACTTAACTTTCAGTAGAGATATCGGATTTAGATATTATTAGGATGGTTTCAAAGAGGACTTCTAGATATACAACTTTTATAAAGACCTTGAAGAGAGATTTTGCCATTTAAAGGGATAAAAATGAATCATACGAACGCTTGGTCATTGGTTAAAAGGATTCAGACGAAGGCTTGGTCAATGATGCATCAGATGATGGCTCAGTCAAAGCTGAACCAGACGATGTTTCAGTCAAAGTTGAATTAGATGATGGATCAGTTAAAGCTAAACCAGAAGATGGTTCAGTCAAAGCTGAATTAGAAGATGGATTCAGTCAAAGTTGAATCAGACGATGGTTCACTCAAAGCTGAACTAGACGATGGTTCAGTCAAAGCTGAGTTAGATGATGGATTCAGTCAAAGCTAAATCAGACGATGGATTCAATCAAAGCTAAATCAGATGATGGTTTAGCCAAAGCTAAACTAGAGGATGGTTCATTCAAAGCTAAATTATATGATGGATCAGTCAAAGCTAAACCAGATGATGGTTCACTCAAAGCTGAATTAGACGAAGGGATTTCTACAGGGTCTTCCTCACATCACCAAAAGTTCTAAATCACTAACTACACTCTCCAAACCATCTCCACTTATAATGATCATATCTCTTAACTCCGATATCCAAAATTTTTATACTATATATCGTTGGAAAGCTAAGAGGAAAACCTACAACTTCTAAGAAGACAACTTTGCCTCATTTAACCAGATTAATGAAGTTATTCCCTTGAAGTCAAAACATATATTTCAACACCTATGAAAGGTTAAAAATGCAATGTAAAGATTTGGAAATTCATAAACAAACACAATCACTTTTCATTAACATCATAAGATAAGAGTTTTATAAAGCTTTAATGGGCATTTCAAGCCACAACACAACATAATCTGAAAACCCAAAATACAAAAAGTACTTTCCCTAACAAGTTTTAAATGCAACTAAAGCTTTGTGTTTACAAAATCTAACTTAAAATATAAAACATTGCAAAAGTAGAGTGATGCCTTGACTCTTGATTACGCGATCTCTTGCCCATCACTTGAAGATGGGGAAGAAAATGGGAGGGGGTGGGAGTGAGCTTAAGACTCGTGAGTAACAATTTTTATAATTGGTAATAAGCAAAACCATTGTCAAAATTCACATTGATTCATGAAGTGCATATTTCTCAAATTCTCAACCAAATTCACAATAATGCAAATCATGTGTGCATCAATCTTGTCACCACATTTAGGCACATAAGCACATCAAAAAGGTTTGGGAGGTCCATAAATAGAGCGAACTAACACATTCCCATATAATGGTCCTGTGTAGTTGTGAACAGAACGAACTAACACAATCCCACATAGTGGTTTTATGTAGTCGTAAACATGAGGGAGTCCTTGAAGGAGCTCCATGCCACTAGCGGGCAGGCGGGAGAAGCCTTTAGTCGAAGTGAACTTGAAAACATAATGGACCAATCCAAACCCATATAACATGTATTTCATAACTTGTAAACTTGTTGCCCAAAATGACACATTTTTGAAACATGATTACATAAACTTAATATCCTTTCAAAAATAATTTTCATTTTTCATTTCATAGATTAAAAACACAATTCATTTACAAAACATGCAACACATTCTCAAAGCATTCAAATAGCAATAAACACACATTTAAAAAGTAGTTGAAATCATTTATTTCCATTTCTTGAAAGAAACATTAATGGCTTATTACTTAATTATAAAAATGTAACCCATCTTGAATTCCTTGCTTATAACTTGCTCAAGTGTGCCTGTCTTCTTGCTCCTCTTGTCTTTCTTGATTCCCTTTTCATAGGGAAAAATCCCATCTTCAATAAAGTTGCAAAATTGAAAACCCACAAAGCATATTCAAAATAATTGTTTCTAGAAAACTTAAACCCATGCATTTCCTAAGTTTCATGAACCAAAACCTTTCCATAAATGCAAAGGATTAAGGGAGACCTTACTTTGAATCTTCACCAAAAGAAGAGATTATTTGCACAAATGGAAGCTGTTATCTTTCTCTACCTTCTTCCCTTGTTACACAACCTCAAAATCTCTCTAAAAAGCTTAGAAAAGATGAAACCCTAGCTCAACTCTCTTCTTTCCTCTCAACCATCGAAACCTCACTTCTTCTCTTCTTGTTTTCATATTTTCTCTTCTTCCTTCTCTATTTTTGTTTTTCTTCCCTCTTAAGAGCAAGACTACTCTTCTTTTTCCCATTCTACCCTTAATGAAGGTAAAATTTCCACTATGCCCTTCCTTTAATGCCTTATAATTTTTAACCTTAAGTAAGCTACCCAAAATACCCTTTTATGCATTCTTACTACTTTTAATTTAACTAACCCATGTAATAAATTCTACTAACATAGACATCAAAAAAATTAACTCCCAAAAATTCACCTATCATAACCTCATAATTCATTCAAATAATGCTTAATTAATGAAAAACATTTGGGGGCCAACAAATAGCATGTCATCGATCCTATTCTTTTTAAATGGATGGGAAATGTTTACCTCGTATCATGTCGAACTGATTAATAGCTATCGGCTATAACTAATTAATTAGCAAGCTACTTGCAATTTGGATCTCAATTCATCCTAATGCATAAAATAAAGGAAGAAAAAGAACAACTAATAATAAGAATAAAGGAAACAATTGGTACTAAAGAAATGAAATAGGGTGGAATCAAAGAAATTAAGAAAAGGTATTGGAGTAAACGAGGAAAATGAGAAACCAAAAAGGATCAACTCACAACTATTTCAAGAAATTGTATAAACTCACAACTAGTTCAGGAAATCAAGTTTCACCTTAATAGGCTACCCTGCAATAACTTCAACACCTAGTTAAAAGAATTACATCAAATTAGTCCATGGTTCTGGTAACTTCATGTATGTCTACGATGCTACTTTTTACTGCAATTTGTTCAATGTTGTCATCGCATTTGCATAAATAATAGGATTGTAGGGTACATTATGCTCCTGGCTCAAATCAATTATCTAAACTACTAAAAGTCCATGTAGCACCTAATTAAAAGAAAATAAATGGAGCTATAGAGGAAAAGAACAATACAAAAAATTAAATTGAAACCAATCATTAATAGTGAAAATAAGAACATGAATGTTTTATGGTCTAAGATATCCACTTAAAAGTAGAATGATTAAAAATTTTGTGAGAACTCTAAAAAATATATATTTAGTTTTGCTATCATACAAATGCATTAATGTGTATGTAATAACATAACACGAAGCGGTTGCAATAGAAAACATAAGCACTTTATTAAACATGATAAGTAACATTGGACATTAAAAATCAAGTACAAATCTCACTAGTCGTAACAATAAGTATGAATTGAAGGCTCAAGTATAACTCTATTTGATCTAAATGATCATGTTAACATTTACTGATATTTTTAATTATTTTAAGCAAACATATGCTTTACAATTTCATAGTCAATTCCAATGGTAATAACTATAATTATAAGTATCCTACAATAATATAGTGACGAGTTTCTAATCTCGTTAGTTAAAATATCTAAAGTGGTTTTGAGAAACCGACGTTGGAATGAAAATATGGAAGTGACAATAATTTTATCGAGTCCATCAAGCTTTTGTCAACATATTGATATCACATCCATAAAATGTTGAAAACTAATTCAAATAAGGAAATAGGAAACTAATGAAACTAGCAATCACAAAAGTTATTTTCATTTATCCATTGAATTCATCTCAAAATCCTCCAATGAAAATTAAAAAAGCAATCAAAATTAACTCCACAAGAAATGATCAAAAAATTTCAAAGAACACCATAAGAGATCATCACAAATCAATCATAATAGCCAAAATGTGACAAATAAGCAATGATAAGGGTAAATTAAGCTACAAAGTTAGAAACAAAGAAATACAATAGAGAAAGAGCCCTAAAATACATGGAAAAATGAATCAATATCATCCCAGTAATAAGTATGAAAGCATAATTGAACTTCTCCAATAGACCATCATTTGATAGAATGGAAACTTAAATCCAACATTAACACTAAAATAAAGAGATAATAAACAATAGAAGCTTAAAAGAAACACTACCAATGCTTACAATACAAAGATTCAATATATGAAAATCCCAAAAACCCACTACAGATAATGAAAATTTACAAAACTTGTCTAATTGAGAGATAGATATAAAGATGAAGGGAGCTCTGACCTGAAGAACCAATATGGATGGAAGCCCACTTATCCCAGACTTTGTGAGAAAACCCCAATCTGTTACACCATAAAAGATACAAACTCCTTACTATTTTGACTTTAGATAAAGAGAAGTGAAAACCTAATTGAGAGCAAAATCAAACTGACGGTTGCCTGTCTATATCCAATACGTAAATCAACATTGCGATGCACCTAAAACCCTAGCAGAAGTCAATTGTCAATGAAGAAAGATTGAAATTGCTAATTAAACATTACCGTGTGGAGGGGACGATCATCTTGAAGCCTCTGTCAATGCCTAACCCTTGTTAGCTAAATAAGGAAAACATATCTGTTAGGGAAGCTTGTCACCACCCTTAACTAAACCATTGTTGTATCTATGTTTTTCCGGTCCCTTGGAACATTGTCGTTCCTTTTTTCTTTGGGCAGTTGTTGTTTCTTGTATGTTTTAATGTTTTTGTGCTTCTTTTGGTTCTTATTTGATCTAGGAGATAATTTCTCTCCAAACACTTTGTTCTGTCATTTTATTATTATCAGTCAATCAATTTTTTATTTTTCAAAAAAATAAATAAATGGACAATTTACAGTTATTTATTTATATTACATTAGTTTTTGTATATTTTAGAGCAATTGTATCATTTAATTTAATTTTACTAAATAAAAATTGATAAGTATTTTAATTTTCTTATCCATATTCTAAATATTAATTAGTAAATGGAGAAATTTTATATGTTAAATATACATGAGTAAGTAACTATATAAATAAATATGTAACATTAGTAAATACCCTTTAGTAAATAGATGACTGGAACTATAGCAACAATTTCAGATGTTGCATACATAAGACTTTATTGCAATCTTTTTAAAATTGTGTTGCTTTTTTTGATATGTGGCAACAAATTAATATTGTTGTTGCCTTTTAATATTATTAAAGGCAATACTTTAAAAATGTTGTTGCCTAAAGCACTTTTTGCTGTAGTGATCATAAGTATATGAATTTTGCATTTGAATACATCAATTGTGTGTCAAATTTTCAATTATATATATATTTTATTAGGTTGGCATTTTATAAACATTTTGACGCATTGTGATGTGATGATTGTGTTAAGGTTTAAATGGAAAGATTTGAATGGAATTAGTTTAACTTTGAACATGGTTATTTATGTTGGGCACTGGGCGGGTTCGCCGTGACAAACAAAAGTTTCGCTGCGGTGAAACATTGGAGCATTTGCAAGGACTCTTCGAGAAAAGTTCGCTACGGTCAACTTCTGGCTTCGCCTTGGCGAAGTCCCAAGGTCAAGCAACACACCCTTCAGGTGAAATACGCCAAGAAAAAAGTCATTCCTTAGCTTGAAGAAGATCTAGATTACCCCCAGCACTTCTCGGGAAAAATACGCTGTGGCGAAGTTCCAAGATTTAGTGAGAGTAGCTCTCGGGAAAGGTTCACCACAACCAACTTGTGGCTTCACCGTGGCGGAACCCCTGGAACCTCAAACTAGACCCCAACATAAAAAAATGCTAAATAAAAATACAATTTCACAACCACAACTATATACATACAAGAAGATTATTATAAACAAAAGGGAACTTCTTTCACTCTTAATCTCATTACTAAACAAAAATATTCTCTCAACCCTGATATCCAAAATTTCACACTCTATATCATTGAAAAATCATAAGCAAATGCAAATACATTTCATTAACATAAAAAGAAGAGTTTTACAAAGCTTTAATAGGCATTCCAAACCACAATACATGATAATCCATAAGTACAAAATTTACATAAACGAGTAATATTTACAGCTAAAGCCTTGTGTTTTACAAAATCTAACTTAAAATACAAAATATGTAGAATTGGAGTGATGTATTTACTCTCGATCATTCGATATCTTACTCATCACCTAGAGATACGGAAGAATTGGGGTGAGCTTAAAGCTCGTGAGTAATAAGTTTATAATGGAGTCACAAGCAAAATCATTGAAAATATTCATGGCTATAGTAAATTTGCGTTAAATCTATACAACATGTATTTCTCAAATTCTCGACTTGTCAAATAGTTCATAAACAACATAAGCAATCATGTATTCGTCAAACTTGTCAACACATCATAAACATGTAAGCAATCATAATGGTTTGGGCAGGTCCATCAAGGAGTTCTTACGAATCTCCAGTAATAACAGAATGATCTATCACAAACCCACATAATGGTTTTATGTAGTTCATAAACATGAGGGAGTCCGTGAAGGAGCTCCATGCCACTAGCGGTAGTTGGAAGAAACCTTTAATAAAGTCAACATGCATGTGACATAATAGAATAGACCACCACTAACCCACCCAACATGAATTTCATGACTTGAAAATATATTGTCCAAAAAAGAACATTTCGGAAACATGATTTTCATAATCATGATAAATTTCAGATACCATTTCATAAATCATCAACAAAATTCAAGTACCAAACATGAAGCAATTTCTCAAATCATTTAAGAAGCAATAAATGCAACATTTATAAAGTGGTTGAAATCATTTAACTCCATTGATTTGGAAAACATTTATGGCTCATTAACTCTACTATAAACATATAACCTACCTTGAATTCCTTGCTTAAAGCTTGCTTAAAGGTGCCTCTCCCTTACTCCTCTAGCCTTTCTTGATTCCCTTTAAAATTGGCAAAAATCCCAATTCAATAGGAATACAAATTGAGAACTCATACAAAGCTTATTCACTAAAACTGATTCTAGAATACTCAAACCCATGCATTTCTTAAGCTTCCTAAACTAAAACCCTTCCAAAAATTCAAAGGATTAAGATTGAACTTACCTTGAATCTTCACTAAATAAAGAGGCTTTTGGCTCAAATATAAGCTCTTCGTTTCCTTTTTCTTTTTCTCTTCTTGAATAACCTCAAAATCTCTCTTAAAAGCTAAGAAAAGATGAAACCCTAATTGTTCTTCCTTCTTTTCTCTCCAATGACACTCTCTCCCCTTTTTCTCTTCTATTCACGTTTTTCCCTTCTCTAAGACCAATACTACTCTTTCTTCTTCCACTTATACCCTTAATGAGTGTGAAATGTCCACTTTGCCCTTCCCTTTTTACCTTATGGCTTTTATTCTTAAGTGACATTCCAAAATTGCCCTTTATACTAGACACTCTCTCTACTTTAATTCAATTAACCAAAGCAATAAATCCTAATAACATTGACATAATAATTAACTCTAAAAATTATTCAATCAAGACCTTATAATTTATTTAAATTATGCTTAACTCATCCAAAAAAAATATTCGGGGGCCAACATTTCTCCCCCTTTGAAAAAAATTTTATCCTCGAAATTATTACCTGAGTCATTAAAGAGGTGTGGATACTTCTCCTTCCTGGCCTCCAAGGGCTCCCATGTGAACTCTTCCGTAGAATGGTTTTTTCACTAGACTTTAACTAATTGAACTGTCTTGTTCCTGAGGACCATTTCCTTTATATACAAAAATCTCCAATAGAGTCTCCTCATAGGTCAGATCATCTCTAAACTAAACCTCAATAGTCTGAATGATATGGCAGGAATCTGATCTATACCTCCTCAACATGGAAACATGAAAGATATCATGTATTTATGACAATTCTAGTGGCAACGCCAACCTATAGGCTAGTGGTCCAATCCTCTCAACAATCTCATAGGTGTTTGATCGGAAAAAGAAAGCATGCCATATTTAGAGAAACAGTAGATTTCAAACCTTTTCAGAAATCTAAATTACAGTGGAAGCAATATATCCAAATCATCATGCCAATCTATACATGATATGGTATAAGGATAATAATAAACATAAA
>JANSVA010424724.1:0-20141 GCA_025504915.1 Erythroxylum reticulatum | reverse complement strand
ATTCTCATACACTCAAAACATAACACAACATATACATTCATCCAACAATGTACTATACCTAGTTCTCAATTTCATGTCAAATTTTAGGATTCTTATAGATAGAATTTAAATTCGATGTATTCATAAGAAATGTATCCATATTCTTTATTTTAATCCAAACTAAGAATCATCTCATTTGGATAACTATAAAAGAAGTTATGGCTAAAATACAGAAGCATACTCAGAGATCATGTTGTTGCTACAATTTTTCCAGCCCAACTACCCTTTTTGTTTCCAAATCTTACCCTAACACAACTCATACAAAGATCACCTTTTCTACCTCATCTCTCTTCATTCTAAACTCCATTTCAAATCCAAATCATTCACAAATTAATTCATAATTTATATTTGATAATTAATTAAAAATAGAACACATACATTTTCCTATTCATAATTAATTTTCTACACTCATCCTAACACCATTATATGGATCATCCAACTTCCAAAACATCTCTATAACAAATCATAGGTCATTAATAATCATTCACAATTACAAAAACATGAAATTTACATAAATTTTTCACCATCCACGTCACACACATACAACTCACATAATCAAGTCATCAATCCCACATTTCTCATAACTCTAGTTTCATTTTAACAATACCCATAACATTTAAAGCATAACTTACTTGGTTTCACTTCAGATTCTTCAAAAACAACACTATCCCTAGCTCCCAAGCATTACACGTTCATCATCTTCTTGAAGGAGGTAAGGATAGGTTTTGTTGTGCCAATGAGGAAGAACATATCAAGAATGCTAGTACCAAATGGAGGAAAGTGCGATCTTGAAAGTTGATGTGGTAGTGATTGAAGAAAACGAAAATGATGAAGAAGAAGAGAAGAGAGTCATGAAGATGATCGGGGAAACCAAAATAAAGCACCAATTTCCCCTTTGTAGAGAGAAGCATCGTGAAAGACAACAAAAAGGGGTCTTTTTAATTAAAAGAGTAGTGGGCTTAAGGCATTGTTTGGCAAGTGATATTTGTCACTTGCCACTTGTCCAATTTCCAAAGCATTAGACTAGGTACTTTCATTTAACTAGTCCAATCAATTTCAATATCTATTCCAATTGTCTCCCAATTTTTAATGGCATTTGTCAATAAATCCTAAAATCATTTAACAAAATTTTCATTGTCATTGGAAAGTAATTTCTACTACCATTTAACAACTGTTTTGCTACTTGGCAATTTTTCCTAGCTAAATTACCCAACAATTTCCAAAAATTTCTCCAAAAATTCTAAATCAACAAATACACTCTCAAAATCAATTTTTCAACACATAAAACAACATATCTCAATATACTCACATATATAAACAATTATACCTGAAAATTATCAACGAATGCATGTACAATTATTTTTATACGCAAAGATTCAATATTCACATGTATGTGCATATCATGTAATGCATGAGCATGAAACGAGTTTTCTAGTTTCTCAGTAATTTTTCACATTTACTGTTGTTGTCTTAATATGGGTAACAGGATGTTACAACTCTCCCCTCCTTAAAAGAAATTTCATCCTCGAAATTAATATCTGATAGATCAATAAGGCAGGGGTATTATTTCCTCATATACTCCTCCATTTGCCATATAACTTCACCATTCGCATACTTTCTTCCAAATAACCACAGTTGATACACTCAATAGGTCTGTCAATCACTTGTTTAGATATTACATGATCTTAACTATTTTATCAATATATTTCAAATTACTCATAATTTTTCACTTCGTTAGTTGTTAATACCTCTCTGTCAATCATATCATTATTTCTTATCATACTCACATATCACACTTTATAATTCTGAGGCTTCTTTATTGATAACACATCTCATAAGTTATTGGTCCTATGCTCTCAATAACTTCATGTGGATCAATACAATTAGAGCTTAATTTGTCCTTTTTCCAAATTTGAGCACATCTTGATCTTTATCTAAGCTCACCTTGGCAAGGTGATACTCTTAAAAGTATTTCATCTTTTGCTTGATATTTCACAGCTCTTTACTGCTAATACAATTATCTTTTACATCTGTCTTACTACATTCCATATGTCCGGTGTTGATCCACCTAACTCATTTATCTTTCTTGGATCACTTAACTCCTATTACAGATTCATTTCACTCATCAATAGTATATCGAATCAATTATATCCTTCAACCATTTTTAGGCCCTCTTCATTTCAATGTAGGGATGAATGACTCCTTTTTGTTGTATAATGCCTCATACAACATTTTAATGATGTCACTATGATAAGGATTGTTATGCCTGTAGTCAATTAAAACTATACACCAATCTCATATTCCTATGAACTCTAAAATATAAGCTTTAAGTGTATCCCTAACAGTTAAGATTGTTGGTAATTCTAACATTCAGTCACTTATTTCTACATCCTTAGCAACTTATTACTATTTCGGTATATTCCTAATAGGATGTCTAGCTTAGGTTGTTACGCATGCTTTATCTAACCACATCTTTGCTCAATCATCTTTATCGGGTACACATCCTTTTCCTTTCAATCAGAAAGTAACATTTTTCCTATTTGGACTCAAAAACTCATATTTGAATTCCTCAATAAGATTCACAATTCTAGATCCTCAGTTTTTGGGCTTTGTTAATTCTTTCAAACAAACTAATTTTAAATTTCAATGATGCTAATAATACTTCATTTTTTCCCAGAATTCAACTCGATATTCTTTTTTTATTGCATTAGGTTTAGTAACCTCAAAATCTGAATTTGTGATACACTGTTACTAAATTTTCTGTTCAATGCATCACATTACAACACTAGCTTTACTGGGAAATACTCATTTGTTCATCAAAATCTTCCAGTAACTCTATTCATTATCTCAATCTTGTATTTAATTCTTTCAAACTCAATAATTGGCTCAATTTAAATGATTGGTAGAAAATCATAAGTATCTTTGTACATATAATGTCTCCAAACTCCCAAACCAGTTACTGTAGCAGTAAGTTTCTAAATCATGTATCAATAATCAGGTTATGAGACTTAAGCTGTCTCTATACATAAAAAATCAATTGATTATGTTGTATTAGATTTCATCCTAATTTCTGATGTGAAACTTCATTATATACTGCAAAAATCTCCAAATCGAAGCGATATAGATAACATCAGTGTTATAATTCCTTATAGTTTCTCGCTTCATCATTACCTCTACTTTCTTCAGGTCTCCCAATAAGCCATGTTTAGATATTATACAACCCACATTTTATTTGATCAAGCTAAGATTCACTCTTATTAAACTTGGCATATAATTGTTTCTACCTTTATGATATGTAAGATTTCCTCAAATGTTCAAAAATATTCTCTTCACTTTCCGAATACGCTCTAAAAATCCTATATGATCATAGTCACTAATTGTTACAATTTTTTTCTTAGATCACTTTAATCTTCATTACCATAATACCATCGGGGGCATGGTTAACTTCAACAAATCTAACCCAAATTCCCTTGTGCCTATGACTAATTTTCGTAATTTCTTAAGTAACTAATTCCTCAAATAAGGTAATATTATCACATGTTATTTTCAGTTTCCCAATTGACTTCCTTTCTTGAATGATTTTCTCCTTTCATTCGATTTCCTCTAATTTCACATTGACTTCTTATAATATCTACTCATTTATACTAGTTTCTCCACACATTTCAATTTATTTGCAATCATAACTTCCTATGTTGGTAACACATTCATCAGATATAATTTGTGTCTCCCAAACATATTTACATAGAATATAATATAGACCTAAATCCTCCTCACATTAGCAATAATGTCTCCTCAGAGTCGAATACTTCACATCATATAGTTGAATACTTCACATCATCCAATATTCACTTTTGATTCATTACATATTCATATTTGATTTGTTTCTTCATTGATCACTCTTAAACTGAATCGTCTGATCAATTTAACCTAATTGAGGAAAATTCTTCTTTAAAAGAAAGTTTCTTGCTACTATCATCAATACTATTCATATAATCCTAATCAATCATATGTCTTAATCATCACTTATCGATTATTCTTAGTACCTTAAGAAGATCAATTTCTATCATTTTGTACACGATCATAATGTTTTATGCATCAAAACTCAATGATGCAGTAGACACCATCGCATATGGTTAGTTGTGTATCATTAAGGTCATCCCATTCTATTCAAAGATTTATTTCTAATAGATCACCAATTATCTTGCAATAGTAATACTTTGATCTGACATGATCCTAGACAATATTTATCTCTTTATCCTTACCAAGATTGGGGTTTCCTTGCATCGACTTATGCCAACATCAACTTTACCTTAATTTTCTAGAATTTACCTCTTTAGTGTTACATCATTTCATAATAATTCAACTACCATATAGAGTGCATTCACTCTTCCCATTTGACTCCTCATCTTTTTCTTAATGTCATGCATACATAAAATTCTCTCTTATATGCATTTCTAACTTTCTCCTTACTACACAACACTCATCTCTCGTAAAGTCAATTATGTCTACTTCATTCCCCTTTTATTTTTTCCTCATTTATATCTTATCTTCCTATTGTCATTTATTTTATCTTCCCAAGTACCTATTCAATCAATTTAGAATTATAAATGTATAAAAATCATCATGCAATTTTGATCTCAATTCCACTAATATATGTTTATGGGGGATTATAACTCTTGTCACATTTTTTAAACAATCATTTCAAGTCTAAGTTCAACCTCTTAAGGTTACTTTCAACTTGGCTTGTACTCTTTAATCTCATCCTTTTTACTTATATCCTTATTTTTCTTCAAACAATCCATGACAGTATAATCAAATCTATATCACATTCGAGGACATATCACCAAAACGCAATATTGATGTCACATTCAATAATACATCCACCAATACAAATTCGCGGAATCATTATCTGTTATATCTAACCATATACTATTTCCCATTTCTAGATATCCTTCAACCTTCCTCTTCTCACATTATGAAGGATTGTCATTCTTTTTAGTGCTTCTAACAGATCAAACTCTTAACACATGCTCATATATGTGACTCATATGAATGCAACTTAGACTAGGGATCATTTGCTACTGCCTGCTATGACATGAAAAAAATGCGGTACCTTCACACACATTTCAGAAAACGACCATATAAGATAGTAATTTTAGCCTCTGATACCAACTAATGTAGCCCTCCACTTTCACAAGACACATATCCGACATCCTGAGTGATATACAAGTTCGTGCCCCATGAGGGTGGCATGCTAATATACTCATTCAGATACTCAGACACTCAAAACTCATTATAATTTTTTTATCACACACGTACGTGAAAATCAGTAATCAAAAGTTCAGGCTCACTTTTATTCAGAAAAATTTTCATTTACAAGAGTTAACAATATTTCTCAAATCATCAAAATTTCATTAATCACTAGGGCCCCTTTCAGATACAAAACACTCTTAATCATAATGTCATTACAATAAAAATGCATTCGCATACACATTGCACAATAATTTCAGAATACATTTCTTAATACAAAAACTAATGGAAAATTCAATGCAGACGCGAACTGATCCAGACCTCTATCTTTTACTTGTACGTAGTGAGTATACTCCCGTTTGCCTAACAGGGTACTCTTCTGAGCTCGAAAAATATTACAAATTTTAGGTGAGTTTTACGAACTCAGTGAGTGACCATCCTCGATTGCTCACTCAATCACATAACACATATCATCACTTATAAACAAATAATTCACATCTTTTCATTTACAATCGTTCGAACACTTATCACGTCTAGAAATCAATCATTCGAACACTTATCACGTCTAGAATTCAATCAAACTATTTAAATCATACATATAATATGCATATGCAGTGCTCATGAGACTCACTTTTAGTTATTATTTTGTTGTGACCGAGTGCTTATAACTGTACCATATCAATTGTAGATACCGGGCTCATTAATAATGGTCTTGTATATGTTGGGGATACCAAGCTTATTAATAATTACCCCGTATCTGTTGGGGATATCAGGCTCATTTTATATAGTGAGCCTTTGGCTCTTAATCACTTTCTGAGCTCGAGACTCTTTTTCACATTCTGAGCTTTAAGCTCTTTTTCGGTGGCTACTCTGGTTACAGCTACCTTTATCTTTTATGCATTCATGTAATGGAATGCATCAGTCACATATACTCAATCCGTCACTTTCTTTCAATTTACACATTTCATCGGATCTAAGTCTGACATTCAACATTTAAGTTGAGTATCACTTTTTTTCATTCATATGCATAATCACATTTTCCTTCAAAACTAGGTCCGGCATTTAACAATCAAGTCATATATCACGTATTTCATCAAATTCACATACAACGAGCACTTCAATATCTCATTCATACCTCACAATCATCATACCTTTTGTTTAGAAATCAACAAAATCAATCACATTCACATGATCATTCAGTAGTCAATCAATACAAAATTCAAAACAGAACAAACAATGAAATGAGACCATCTAGGTCAACTTACAGTATGCTCCAGATTAGCATTTGCTTCCAAGTTCTGGAAATGTCTAGATGATGGTGTTCTATATGTTCATATATATTATGAAAAACATACGCATATCACAATTTTGCACAATTGTAAAAGTGTCTATTGATGCACACATATGTAGATTAAATATGTACAACGCATGTTCAATGACATTCTCAGGTGTATATCCTTAATACATGTCTCATAACCAATTATCAAGATCTTTGAATCATTCCTTAACACTTAGAACACTCTTCTTACGTTAATAATTCAATCCTACTTCAATTGGGCTCATTTAATATCACTAACAAGCCTAAACATCTCATTGTACATCATTGATAAGTCAATCATTCATAAACAAACATCTCTTAGGAAAAATGCCATAACTTTTTCTGTAGATGTCGGATTAACATCATCTTTAGATGGTTTCGAATAGTACTTCTAGATCTTCAACTTCTATGAAGACTCAAAAATGACATTTTGTCATTTGTAGGGTCAAATCATACGGCCGTGTGAATTCATACGGGTAGCCCGTGTTTCTTTTGAGTTTGGGGGTGTTTTTGAATCAAAAACACACGGTCGTGTCAATTTACACGGCCTAATCGTGTAACCTTCTGGTTTACTTAATTCTCCTTCTCCAAAACCCCTAAAAGGGATCCTATACCCATTATAACGTCACTTCCACTCATAAACACCCAAAATATAGCACATTCTCATACACTCAAAACATAACACAACATGTACATTCAGCCAACAATGTACTATACCCAGTTCTCATTTGCATGTCAAATTTTTATACTCTTATAGACAGAATTTAAATTCTATGTATTCAAAAGAAATGTAGACTTATGTCTCTAGTTTAATCCATACTCAGAATCATCTCATTTGGATAACTATAGAAGAAGTTATGGCTAAAATACATAAGCATACTCAGACATCATGTTACTGCTATAATTTTTCCAGCTCAACTACCCTTTTTGTTTCCAAATCTTACCCTAACACAACTCATACAAAGATCACCTTTTCTACCGAATCACTCCTCATTCTCAACTCTATTTCAAATCCAAAACATTAACAAATTAATTCATGATCTATATTTGATCATTAACCAAAAATAGAACGCATACATTTTCCCATTCATAATTGATTTTCTACACTCATCCTAACACCACTATATGGATCATCCAACTTCCAAAACATCTCTATAACAAATCATGGGTCATTAATGATCATTCACAATTACAAAAACATGAGATTTACATAGATTTTTCATCATCCACGTCACACACATTCAACTCACATAATTAAGTCATCAATCCCACATTTCTCATCATTCTAGTTTCATTTTAACAATACCTGTAACATTTAAAGCATAACTTACTTGGTTCTTTCATTTAACTAGTCCAATCAATTCCAATTTCTACTGCAATTGTCCCCCAATTTTCAATGGCACTTGTCAATAAATCCTAAAATCATTTATCAAAATTTTCATTGCCATTGGACAGTAATTTTTACTATCATTTAACAATTGTTTTGCCACTTGGCAATTTTTCCTAGCTAAATTATCCAACAATTTTCGAAAACTTTTCCAAAAATTCCAAAAATTCTAAATCAACAAATACACTTTCCAAATCAATTTTTCAACACATAAAACCACATTTCTCAATATACTCACATATATAAACAATTATACCTCAAAATTGTCAATGAATGCATGTACAATTATTTTTATACGCAAAGATTCAATATTCACATGTATATGCATATCATGCAATGCATGAGCATGAAATGTGTTTTCTAGTTTCTCAGTAATTTCTCACATTTACTGTTGTTGCCTTAACGGTAACGGGATGTTACAAAATGTTAGATAATCTGCACATACTAAGCTCTTTTCTTAATGAACAGAATCTTTCGAAAGTGACTTAGTAAAATTCTAATCGACTCTAACCTAGCAAAAGATGCATAAGTTTCATCAAAATCGATACCTTCCTATTGATTATAACTTTGAGCTACAAGTTTAACTTTGATTCTTACCACCTTGCCATTTTCGTCAAGTTTGTTTTGAAAAACTCAACGAGTTCCAATAATTGACTTGTTTTGTCAATAAGGTAGCATATTCCATACTTTTTTCTTATCAAACTGATTTAGCTCGTCTTTCAAAACTGGGACCCACATCTCATTAGTAAAAGCCTCTTCAACAAACTTTGGTTCTAATTATGAGACGAAAGTCGCATAGTTATTCTTAAAGGATAATCTTATTCTTAGGCTTTCAGAGGGGTCTCCTAGAATATATTGATGTGTATTAAGTCCTCTCCATTCTTTTTGTTTTCTTCGTTGCATAGGTTCCTACTGAGTTAAAGAAACCTACCCTGTCCTAGCTTTAGAAGGACCTTCTTGATCTGGTAATTTTGAAGGTGTTGTAGGTATAATTTGAGTCTCCAATGTATTTTTAGGAGCCCCTCAAGGGGTGCTCTTCATCATCTAAACCAAATGTTGTTATCGAAGGTAGTGCATCATCAAATACTACATGTATTGATTCTTTTATTTTCCTTTTTTATTATAGACTCTAAATCCCTTACTAGCGGTACTGTCACCTAGAAAAAATACTTCATCTGATCTTACATCGAATTTTCCAATGTTGTCTTTTCCATTATTTAGAACGAAACACTTGTAACCAAACACTTTGAAGTAAGCAACATTCAATTTTCTTCCTTTCCACAACTTATAGGGGGTCTTTTAAAAATAGGTCTTATAAGATACCTGTTGAGTATATAACAAGCCATGGATTCTGCTTTTGCCCAGTAACTATGGGATAGGCCACTTTCACACAACATTATCTTGGCCATATCAACAAGAGTCCTATTATTTCTCTCAATAACACCATTTTTCTGAGGAGTCCTTGGGCAAAAAAAGTTATGATTTATACCATTATTCTCACAAAAATCGTCAAACTTTTAGTTATCAAATTCTCCTTTATAAACGCTCCAAATTGAAGTAATACAGTATCCTTTTTTATTTGAATTTTTCTTTTAAACAAGCCTCACAAACCTAATTACTTTCAAACTTCAGGGTAAGTAGTCCTCTTACTAACTCATTCTTTGACAATTTTGATAGAATGCTCATATCCAAATCTTCTGTGCCATATAATCAAATCCATTTTTATTCTAGTGACCTTTGCTTTGTTTTTGTCATTCTTTCCTTTCAATATAGTTTATTTCATCTTTCATGTGTCTTGAATAGTCACTATCATTTATTCATTAATTTTCTCTTGTCTCCATTTTGAAGCATATCTACAAAAAGTATCTCATTTTTGGTACCTAAATTTTTCTGTGTCCTTTCAGGTTAGTAACTTGACATTTCGATCTCCAAACATACATTTGAGATAATTTCTCCATTTTATGAAAAAGACAAGAATGGTAATGTGACCATGTTTACCACAGTAGTTTTATAAAACAGATGAATGAAGGTTGCTATCATTTTTACCATGTATTAGGTTCTTGTTGTTTTGGATATAGCTACTACTAGATTTAACAAAGAAATTTTTATATGGCCTAATATTATTGTTTTCATTGCAACCTATTCCAGCCTTTCCAACTCATTTCCCTTACTTAAGTTCTAAGGCAGCAACTTTTTCTTCTAGTTGTCTCAATTTATCATAATCATTCTTAAGTAAAGTATTTTCCAACTTGGCTACTCTTTCTTCCAAAACTTCCTTTTCATAAACCTTTTGCTTAAAATCAACCTCAAGTGATATATTCTTAGTCACCAAATTCTCATTCACAGATTCCAACGATTTAATCTTACTCTTAAAAGATGCATCATTGTTCTTGAACTTCTCAACTTCTTTGAAATTCTTCACTATCAACTTTTTGTATTGATCATACAATTCATTATATGCATTTTTCAATTCATCAACTTCAATATCAAAGTTAAAATAATATACCTCATTGTCTTCTGATTTATCCATAACGCAAATGTTGCTGACTTCTTTTAGCTCTTCTTTTTCAAAGTTTTCGGAATCCTCATTTGACTAAGCTGGAGTCATCGTTTGCTTTCTAGGTTTTCTATTCTCTGACTTGTCCTTTTAAAGAAGAGGGCATTTTGGTCTTGTGTTTTGAGGCTTCTTATAATGATAGCACATGATTTGATTGTTTTTTGTATTATTATTGTTGTTGTTGCCTTTTGATAGGAACCTATAGTTTCCAACTTTCTTGTTTCCTTCTCTTTTCTTCATCAGCTACTTTTTATAAAAGCGGGCATATTTTCTGATCATGAAATTGAGCTCGTCATCTCCATCTATTTGCAACTTAGGGTCACTTTCATCACCGATTGATTCATTAATTGATTTTAGTATCATTCCTTTTCTGTAGGAGGATCATTCATCCCACTTAAGCTCAATTTCATGAATCATCAAATTTCCTCGTAGCCAGTTAAGTGAAATAGCATCTAGATCCTTTGTAGTTTCTAGAGTTGTCACCTTACGTTTCCATTCTTTTGGTAGTGACCTTAGAATCTTCGTTATGAGCTCATCATTAGAATATATCTTTCCCAAGTTCTTTAAGGCCGTGATGATGTTGTTGAACTGTCTGAAGAATTCATCTATGATTTCTCCCTGTTTCATGTCAATAGTTTTGTATTGATGTACTAAAAAACTTATTTTACATTTCTTTACCTCATTCGTTCCTCTAAAGATAACTTGTAATTTATCCCACATTTCTTTTGCTATAAAGAAGTAGGATATCTTCTCATATTCTTCTGGAGATAGTGCATAGATCAAATAATGTTTTGCTTTAATGTTTAACTTTGCATTTCTTTTGTCAGCATCAGAAAACACTTCTATGTTATTTGTAGCGGGAAGTGTAGCTCCAACTCTAATGGCTTGCCAGACTCCAATATCTACAGATTGGAAAAAGATTGCCATACTCTCTTTCTAGTATAAGTAGTTGTTTCTAGTGAAATAAGGAGGCTTTGAGATAGATTGTCCTTTAAGGCTTCTCAAATTGTTTACCATGATCTATCACATGCTGTAACACACACAAAAAATATGAAACCTCACTCTGATACCAAATGATAAAGCAAACACACACAAGAGGGGGGTGAATTGTGTGTTACTTTAAAAATTTGTGCAAGTTACTTTCAATTCGTATAACAGACAGAGCCTAGTTAAAGATTAAAAAAAGGGTTCTGTCAAGCGATAAGAGCCTATTAATTAACAAGACCCTGTTAGAGGATAAATTCTATTACAATAATTTAAAACAGAAGGAGCTTGTTAAACTGAAAGGAACCTCTTCTGAAGTTAAAAACAGAAGGAGCCTATTTTAAAATGAATGAGACTCTTGCAAAATGAAAAGGCAAACAATATAATGCAGAAATTTAAAAGTTAAGATGAGAGAAAGAATGACACAATCAATTTATACTGGCTCAGCTTATAAGCTAAGCCTACGTCCAGTGCCCAAGTATCCAACTTGAGTATTATACTATAAAAATTGAGTAGTAAATTTGATGAGTATCTCCAAGCTCATCAAGCTCACAAGTGAAAATTTTCAAGGTCTTCAACCTTCCACACTAGTAGTATTTAGCTAGCCTATACAAGCTCTCAACGAATGACAAAGTAATTTGCTTAATATGAGCTTTAACGTTATCTCTCTCAAAAAAAAATTCACTTTCTAAAGCACAAGAGATTTGATAAAGGTGTCACTTGATTTGCTCGATGTGAGCTTCAAGGATTCCTCTCAAGAAGAATTTTCACTTTCCAAGGCACAAGAAATCTAATAAAGGTATGACTTTTAAGAGTATTGTTGTCGTTGATGTATATCAAAAATCTAGCTTCCTTCAGTTCTCTTTCACAATTGCAATGACTCTTCCTCAAATAGATATTTTCTTTAACTAGCCATTGCTTGAATTTTATTCTGAGTTGACTTTGTATGTAACGAATTGTTGATATCATCTCTATTGGAATCTTCCAATCTTCAGACGTTAGAAATATATCATGGAGTTGATTGTTGAATTATTTGATTAGTAAGATCCTATACAAGGAAATAAATCTAATGAGATTAACAAGATCCTTCCGAATATTGTGAAATAAATAAGGTAAGTTCATTAGAAAGGTTCTCGCAAGAAAGGAAGCATTTATCATAAGATTTTATTTCCATTTAAAAATTATATTATTATTTATACAGAGAAATAAATTCAATTTGAATTTTTAATTATTATAATGTAATCATCAAAAATATTAATAATAAACCTTGAGTTAATAATTTTTACTTAAGAAATATAGAGCTAGGCAGCAGCATCGTCAAGTGCTACCTGCTGCTACCTATTAATTATTCCACATGCTATCAAGCCAGTTGTTATTGACATCTATTATGTCATCCCTAAATTAACACCCTACATCATCACAGGTTTAGTTAGTTTGTTTCAGACTTATTAACCAGCCTTTAACTAATCGGTTCAACTATTTCCTTATAGTTTTTTTTTTTAACTCAGACCAGCTCTTAAGGTTTTTGGATGTTTTGAACTCATTTTTAGAGAAGTAGCCAAATTAAAACTCCATAAATAGGTTTGTTCATTTTTTGTATTTTTCAAGCATTATTGTTAAGAATATTCTTCTTTTATAAACTATGTATACTTTTAAACTTCATCAAACATTCCTTAACTAATAAATATCACCTTTGATAGATTCGATTATGATTTATAGATGAAGAAAAGGTCCAACTTTATCATGATAGACTCTTTCATATTGTTAATGGAGAAATATCCAATCCTACTTAAAGACTAGATGAAGCAGAAGATATATTTATAGAACGTCTAGTATCTAGGAATGATATGAATCATCACATTCTAATATGGTTTAATAATACTTGAGACAAAATAATCAAACATGATTTGATAGTTTAATACTACTAAAAAGGTATTGAATTTTTTTAGAAGGCCCTTATTTTATAGTTGATGATATCAAGCAATTTCAACTTTATAGGCAACTTCATATTATACAACAACAACCTAACTAAACTATTCATACTTACATACTTGAAGTATAAGAACTTTAGGATCAATTGGCACTTTAAGACCCTATTTAGGCTAATGCTTAGGTTCCTATTATATATGATAGTCTTCGCAAAGCATATTTAGCATCTATTGGTGACTATTTAAGATGAGTTTGATTCTACCTACAGCTCTCTTCTTCTCAATGATATCTATGAAGCTTTGATACTATAATCAAAGAACTAATTATGTAAAAAACCTAACTTAGCACCATTTGATTAGAGAAATCTATTCCATCTACCAATGTTGTTCTTATCACTTAGACCTCCTCTTATCATACTTCTACAACTCAAAACTCAGTTTAGAAAAAAAGGAATTTTATAGTAGTAAAATAGTAGTCATCATATCTTTGAATGCAAGAAATAACCCAAACAAGGTCCCTCTTCAAATCCCTCTCATTATACTATTGATTTTGTTGCCATAAAGGGTGAAATGGAGAATACATTCATATCTCCTACATTTCGTTTAAAAGATCTTCATACCTGTTTACACTAATTTCAATCAAATTCTAATAATATTCACTCTCTAACTTTATTTGTCTTATCATACACTTCCTCTTGATGGTACCTTGATTTTCTTGTTATAACCACATAGCCTCTAACTTTTCAATATTTGATACTTTAAAGAATCCCTCTATTCTACATATTGTCCATATCACTGATAACTATATTATCCATATTCAAAATGTAAATATTGTTATAACACTTAAGTTATCTTTACGTTATACTTTTTTTTTCTTAAATTCTCCTTAAATCTTATGTCTATTAGTCAATTGTATGAACTTAGTGCTATCTTACTTCTCTCAAGTTACAGTTGTTCTATACAGGATCTACAAACAAGTGACATTTTTGGGACTAACATAAGATTGGATAGTTGTTTGAACTTACCTCTCTCTTCTTTTCATCAAAACTTGTTAATAGTGCTATTACATCTCATATATGGCACTCTCATATTATTCATTCATCTAATCTTAAATTTGGATCATTAATTTCTAGTAGTTATTTGGGTCATGTTAATTCTAAAAATTTTGATTGTATTTTTTTATCAACTTTCTAAAAGTTATAATTCACCTTTTCATTAGTAGTTATTTTATCTCTTTATCTGCTTTTATTTTAATTCATTCTAATATTTGGAGACCTGCTCCTCATACTACCATAGATGGTTTGTAATATTTTATGATCTTTATTTATGATTTTTTTAGATATATATGAATTTATCTCCTGTGTTATATGTGTGAATTACTTTTTATCTATTCTCACTTTGCAACTATGATTCAAGCTTAATTTTTTAATAAAATTAAAATCTTCTATAATGATAATGCTATGAAATATGAAGATAAGTATTTTACCCATTTTCTTAATCAGAAAGCAATTACTATTTAAAGATTTTTTCTATGTACCTTTTAATGGAATAGAAGATGAATGGAAATATAGTTAGATTCTCAATACTATTCAAACTCTTCCCTTACCTTCCTCTTTCCTATAAGCCCTTTTTATAGAATATACCTTTACTTTTCTCTATACTATCAATCGTATGCCTACTCTAGCCATACATAACGTCTTTCTTAATGAACATTTACACAATTGTGCGCTTAACTACTGAACTCTCAATTATTTTACCAGTCTTCATTTTTTTATCAACTATATCAATACACCAAAGTGGAACCACAAGCACGATTGTATTGATTCTTAGGTTACAAGATAGAGCATAAAGACTGGAAGTGTTGGATCCTTTATCCTAAAGAATTTATATCTCATAATATGTGACCTTTTTGGAATATTAGATGATTTCATCTATTTCAAAATTTTGAGTCAATGAATCTTCTCAACATTTTTTATCTCATCTCACCATACCCTTTTTTATGTTTCTTTTGTAGAATTACTTTCTAACAATTCTAGTAGCTAAACGTAATATGTGCATCTTTATTAGTTGTGGATCCAATACTTCCTCCGAATGATCTTTCTTTATCATCAAAACTTCCTACTCCTCAAGTATTCCTTGAAGTACCAACTAAGTAAGTCATCCTTTTATCTGACTTTGAGATTTTCATATTTACTCCACTATTATTTCTTTATATAAATCACACACCTATTGTTAGGCTAGCTCCATCCCTTTATAGAAAAAAGTAATGGCAAAAGAACTACAAGCACTTACTAGTACCAATACTTGAGACTTTATTGATTTACCTATATATAAATGTATTATTTATTACAAATGAATTCATAAAATCAAGACTCAAGATAATTGATCAATTGAGCAATATAAAGCTCAACTAGTTGCTAAAGAATTTATACATAAGTATTGAATTGACTATGAAGAGATATTTGCTCCAGTATCTAGTTCAATATCAATCCATAGTCTCACTATAGTCGCAGCTAGCAAGCACCGGGCACTATTTTAGATGGACATCAAAAATATTTTCCTTAATGATGATCTTATAGGATAAGTGGTTCATGCAACCTCCACCTATTTATAAGCATCCACTCAATAAGGTTTATAGTCTTTGCTAAGCCTTATACGAACTAAAACAAACTCCTTGAATTGGTTTAACATATTTAGCTCTATTATTATTCTCCATGTTTTCATTCTAGCTCATTTTTTCAGGCATTTGTCATTCGCAAAATGGATCAAGGGTACACTTCTCTTATCCTTTACGCTAATGATATGATAATACCAACAATAGCACTTAAAGTAATTCCACTTTCAAAGCCTTTCTACATTGATTGTTTAAGATGAAAGATTTGGGAGTCTTTTTGTCTTATAAGTCGGGATATTAACTTTCATAACAAAACATGTCATCGATCTTAACTCTTGTTCTAGTATAATTAACGTAAAGACTATTAGCACTCTGCTCTAATTCAATGTTTATCTTTCTACTACTGATGGGACTCTCCTCAATAATGGTACTCTTTGTCGCCAATTAGTTGGCAATGTTATATACCCTAACGTCTCATGTCTTAATTTTTTCCTTGTTGTTTATATTGACAGTCAGTTTATATTAACACCTCGTACCACTCACTACTCTGTTGTTTTTCATATCCTTCAATATATCATAGATACTCTCTTTTATGTTATTCACTTATATCCTTCATCTTGATTAGATTTACGAGCATACTCTTATGGCAGTTGCGTTAAAGATCTAGCTGATTGATGCTCCAATACTAGTTAATGATTCTTCTTTGTTTCATCCCTCATTTCATGGCACAACAAGAAACAAATAGTTATCTCTCAATCCATCTTAGAAGCAGAATATCAAGCTCTTATAAGTATATCCTCTAAACTCTTCTAGCTGTATTAGTTATCTTATATAACTTAATTATCTCATATTTTGATTTTGTTCATACTATTCACATTGTCAATTAATTAATGTTAACAGCCTGTATCACTTACTTCTCTATTGTTTTTTCATATCCTTCGGTATATTAGAGGTAGTCTCTTTTATGATTTTCACTTATGTTATTCATCTCTATTAGAGTTACCAACATACTCTAATGTTGACTTTGATGGAGATCCAATGGATCAACGCTCTATTACTAATTATATTTACTTCCTTAGCACAAACTTCATTTCATGGCACAACAAGAAACAAATAGTAATCTCTCGATCTAGTATGGAAATAAAAATACCAAGCTCTTATTAAAGTCCTCTAGCTACATTGATTACTTCAAGATATAGGTACTTTCTCCTCTAGTGCAGCTCCTTTCCTTTGAGAAATTTTCAGTGTTGTACAAATTACTCATGGTGATGTCTTTCACAAATTTCATCCCTAATTGAAATTGATTGTCATCTTGTGTGACACCATATTGTTTAAACTACTATTTAACTTGTCCTTACCTCATCACAATTTTAAATTGAAGACATTTTCACTAAATTCTAACTCCTTACCACCTTGAATTTGAGGGAGGATATCAATATTTGTAACTATACATAAGATATTAACGTATGTAACAACAACACATTAGTAAGAATATGTATATGTAACAACAACACATTATTAGGAATATGTCTTATGCAACAGCAGCATATATTAAAAAGGGATGAGCTAGGACTTTCTTTTCTTTTTAGTTGGAGTGTTGCTTGTGATCATGATCTAGGGGCTGTCCTCTTTCATTCAGGGAAAAAACTACTTTAAAAACATCGGGTCCCTTCCTCCTTTTATTGGCTTGCTTTTTTTTACGCTTCCCTCGTGTTTTTGTCCATGCATTCTTTTTTCTATGGTTTTTTCCTTCTTTTTTCTTCACGATTCTTGGCTCTAACGTTGGTGCTCCCCTGGTTCTTTCCAGCTGTTGTTTTCTGATTTCCGTTCCTTGTTTTTTCCTGTGCTTGTTTTTTACATGCTCATTCCTTCTGTTGTGCATCTTTTTTGGGTCTCTTTGCTATATCTCTCATTCCATTTGTTTATTCTCTGGATTGTGTCTCTTCTACTCTCTCTCTCTCTTCGTCTTCCAGCCGGTGCTCTCTCTTCCCTTTGTTAGTTTTTCTTTAACTTTTCCCTGTTGCCGAGCTCTTCTCCTCATTTTCTGTTTTATGTCGTAGTCCTTTTTCTGCCTCCATTGTCTCTCATGTTCGCTCTATTTTCAGCCTTTTTCATACTCCGTCTTTACTGGTTTTTTCAGCATCGTTCCTCCTGACCCCTTTGTCTATTTTTCTTCATCTTTCTGTTTACCTTGCCCCAGTGCTTTCTCTTTGCCTGCTTCGTTTCTTTAATTGCTCGTGTGGTTTTTGTTGTCGTTTGGTTTTTTCCTTCTTGTATGTTCCTGCCGAAAATGAGCTGCTGTTTCTTGTCCTTTTCTGTCGCTTACCATTTTTGCACGTCTCACGTTTCACACGCTTCCTTCACAGCTTTTCTTATCTTCTATTTATTCTCTCTTTTTTTCAAAATTAAATAAAAAGACTATAAAACTATTTAATCTAAAATTAAACTCCATGTCAATATTACAATTTCAAATTAAAACTAGTCAATCTCAAAAAGAAATAATTATGTTTGATTAAAATTAAATTATACGTAATTTAAATAAATTAAAAACAGGAAATTTTAGTTAAGTCTAATATAATAAAAATTTGACACAAATTGAAATAGATGAAATTTAAGATAAATATAAAATTAAGACTAAATAAGAATTAAAATAAATTGGATGTGATTAAATTAAACAAAGTTAAATAAATATGATTATGTGTATTTAAAGTTAAATAGATATGATTATACAAACTTAAAGTTAAATAAATGCACTTTAGTTATAATTAATACTCAAATTAGACTTAATATAATGCAATTTTACAAAAATCGAAAACTAAATTAACCAAGTGAAATTAAATATATGATTGGACTTGTATTATATGACGATATAACTTATGAAAATTTAAAATATAAAGAATTTGGATTAAAAAACTAAAAATTAAATGAAAATTAAGTGTCGATAACTTTCAAATAAAAAGAAATAAATAGAATAAGAACCATGTCTATTTATCAGTAATGCAAGAAAAATCACATCATCGTACCTAAATGACATTACAACTGATTTTGGAATACATGTCAAGACAAGAAATGACGTTGATACAACATTTCCGTCAATCAAAATATCATGGGAGGGTTATATTATTAAAATTCCAATCGTGTGCACGATGCCTGTATAAGCAGAGCAATTAAAGGAGGTAAAGAACATCTTACTTTTCAGCCATTTCTTCATAGTTCACTATTGGCCGTTCTGTGAAGGCCGTGGTTAAACTAAACTCGGTAATATTAAGGTGGGAATGTTATCCTTTTGATATTTTTATCAATTTCTTCTCTCAACCATTGCAAAATTAAAAAATAACCATAATCTATGCAGAGTACATTATCATCAGACTTAAGGGGATGTCCACAGATGTATCCTAAAGATTCTGTCATGTCATCAGAATCCACTTATAAAGCAACAACCTTTTACAATCGTACCTCCGGCAGTGCAGGTTACCGATTTAGGATGGTTCTTAAAATGTGTGCGTCAGCTCTGGGATGCGAGTGAATCAAGCCAACATTATAGAGAATGGAAGTAACGGGAACAGATGATCATGACAAAAAGGTTCACTTTTTAAAGTTGCTATATTTACTCATTAAGCTATGAACCCTTTTCCGGTGCACTTACAACACTCTTTGTCCCCTTTTGACTTTTGCTTTTTATATACAGGAACTATAGAGCGAAAAGATGTTGCTACTGCTTCATGTCCCACTAGAAAAAGGAAAAGAAAAGTCCAAACCAGAAGATCACAGCGAAGGCAAAAGACAACCCTACTCCTTGTCTGCTGACACAGTATGCAGTAGCACTGAAACAAGTCAGGTTCACTACTCCAGGATTTTTGGTCCCTTGTACAGTTCACCAATAAAAGCCAAATCCTCAGGTTTCTCCCTTTCCTGAAGCCATGCATGACTGTCCCTCTCCTCTACTGGCACTGACAACCCATCCACTGAATTTTCCGAGGCAAATACCGTGTGAAAAACTTGTGCATTGAATATTTAGAAAATTCCAAAATGTTGAATCAATGGAGAGCCAGATTAGGATGGTA
>JANSVA010424708.1:0-20142 GCA_025504915.1 Erythroxylum reticulatum | reverse complement strand
ATGCCGCGGTATCACCCGCAAACACACGCCGCAGTATCACCTGCAAACACCTACGGGTGGGGTGTGGGGTCCAACATCCTAGGTCTGAGTGATGCCCATGATTCATTCCTTTAGGTTAGGCTCAGTATTGCGTAGAGGGATTCCCACATTTTGAGTTGATATTGGCTTCGCTAGTTAACATACATAGACTTCTAAATTGTCTATTGAAGAGGCGTGGTTCTTAATGGCTTGCTCAAATTTGCTTTTAAGTCTCCTGTGTGCATCCTCCATGCCTCTAATTTTATCTAAAATCTTATCCATTTTGGATTCCATTGAGCTTGGTTTATCTTTTTGGAAGCATGATTGTCCTTGAGTTCTGAACTGTTCTCTAGTATTATTCATCCAACAGAAATTAGGGTGATTCTTCCACTCAGGATTATAGGTGTTAGAATAGGGATTGTTGCCCCCTCCTTGTATATATTGAGCTTCCATATAATTCACTTACTCTGGATGGTCTTCCTTCATTAAGAAATAGTCCACCGTATAATGGTCCAATTGTCCACAAAGTTCACACTTAAGTCACCAAAGTTGAGGACGAAGCCTTTATGTTATTGAGTTGTCAAGTTATCAATTTTAGCTTGCATTTCTATCATTTGATCAATAACTACAATTTCTTTTTATTCTTGGAATGTGGTAGTTTATCTACTTCACTCGTTCATCCCCTAGTAGCTATTACTTGCCATCTCCTCTATTACCGCTTTTGCTTCATCACCCATCTTTCTCATCAGTGATCCTCCTGAAGCTGCGTCAATCATACCTCTTATATGTGGGGTTACTCCATTATAGAATGTTTACAACAAGAATGGCTTGGGTAAGTTGTGATGTGATCACTTCTGTTGCAAATCCTTATATCTTTCCCACGCTTCTTAAATTGATTCTTCATCACCATGCTAGAAATTGGTAATTTCCTTGATGATCTTAGTGATCTTAGTCAGGGGAAAATATTTGTCTAAGAAAGCACAAACTAGTTGATCCCACGTTGTGACATTGGTTGGGTTAAGGAAATGATACCAAGCCTTTACTCTATCTCTAAGGGTGAAAGGGAAAAGCCTAATTCTGACTACATCTTCTGAAATTTGATGGTACCAAAAGGTATCGTAGATTTCAAGGAAGTTCAATATATGTGTGTTAGGATCTTCATTTGTTATTCCATATTATGTTGACACATGTTTAGGAGGGTTGGTTTGATTTCAAATGATGCTACTTATATGAGTGGCCTTGCTACTCCTTGGTTAGCCACATTGAACTTGTTAGGTTCCAATCATACATCTCATACATAATATATATCAAATATACACAGTGAAAATAAAATGAAACCTAAAAAATCATATCCACTCATCCATATAGATATAGAAAAATAAAAAAAATGAAATGTAAGATGTTTACATACCTTTCTAATGATCTCCTTTATTCTTTAATCTTCTCTGCATTGGATTATCGTAAATCACAATGATCAACGTAGATCATCTCTAATGAAAGTCCACACAAAGATAGAAGGATGAAACCTCATGAGAAAAAGAATCTTTCTTTCTCACTTTGTGTCTTACATTAGATGAACAAAAATCATCTATATTTTCTGCACCATTTGACCTTCCATCACTAATGGAAAGTTATAAGAAGTTAATGGTCATAAATAACATGCATTAATAGAAGTTATGGGAAGTTAATAACCATGAATATCATGCATTAATGGAAGTTTTAGGAAGTTAATGACCAAATTGGTAGCTAACAACACTTGTTTCTAATCCATTTCATGCAACGATTTCTACCATGATCACATTGTGATACAATCCTGAAACACTCTCTTATATCTTCAATTACCATTGAAGACCATTTTAATCATCCTTTGGATCTCCTATGTGTGTGACCCATTAGGTTCCTAGTTATGTTGGCCTTGAATTAACACTAATTCAAGTAAGTTAAGAGCGGTATATAGCAACATGTCATGACCCCCAATTGACCAAAAACTCAATGGTTTGACTACAAACCTTTCTATACACAATGCTGCCATACAATTCATCCTTTCACCATCTATACCCCACTTAGATTAGAGTATGGTCAAAGTGTCAACTCCCACTAAACTGACTACGTCACATCTAGTCAAACTGTTATTAGATCTTGTCTTGAGGATCTCATTACTCTATGTATCATTAAAGACTCTCTTCATGACACATATCTACTTTAGCCAGAGACTCCTGAGTAATGACCCTAACAAGAGGCCATGTTTATCATCTCCTTCTATCATGAGTGGTGAATCTTTTATTGTCTACTTAATTACCTCCAAATACCTTAAGCTGTACCCAATCACCACTTTATGAGTAACCCCTGAAAGGAACAGATGAATGGAGTCAAAGAATAGCATCACTATCCGAGATATCCTTGAGCTCCTGAAGCCAAAGGATACTTGCACCATTGCTATGATGAGACTATCATTCCCACTAGAATAGAATATCCATATGATTGTCTCATAGTAGGTCAATCTAATGTATTTACTACCCTTAGTAAGCATCCATATGTTAGCTCTAAACAACTCATGTCTATAGCTTATGAGATCTACTATTTGATCTAATCAAGGAGTATAACATGTGATAGTTTATCTGGATTAATGATATCCCATCCTATTAATCCTATGACTAAGGAAAGTTTAGATACTAACATAATTACACATGATATGAATCATATTATCATGATCTCATCATGATTTTCTCCATACTATATTTTGTATCAAGGACTTCATTAAATCAATTTAAGCTCAACATCAGATCTATAAACATATGAACATCTAAATAATAAAAAATGCCTTTATTAATCATAAAATGATTTGTACAATAAGTACTAAAGGTGATTACCTTTAGATCACTTCTCTAACAGAACCCTGGTCTCATGAAGTTTATAAGGGTCTGTTGTTTACAACCTTAATTTGCTCCATGGTCCAAATTTTACTGAAATTCTTAAGCCATTGTTGATTTTGCGATTTCTTCTTCTTCTTTACCCTGAGCTTTCCTAAGGCCCTATTTGGTTGAGGGGTTAGGGATGGAAGGGGATGGAACATAACATACTTCCATCGTTTGTTTGAGGGTTTCATAGTGGAATAGAATGGAATAAGATTGAAACGGAGGATTTCATGTTATATTCCATTCCATCCTAAATAGTGAAAATAAGAAACCTTCGATTCATGGATTTAGGATGGAATATAAACTAATAAATACATACTATCTAATATACCCTTAATAATTCTACTTACCAATTATTTCTTCTAACCTACCCAAACTCATTTATTATACTATACACAAGCTTATCTTTTTTAGATTTCTCTTTCGGTTCTCCGTGTTCTACCACTTCTCATTGTTCTCGTGTTGTTTATTACCAGGGAAGCAGAAGAGGAGCTGGAAGAATTAGTCATTGGTGAGTCTTCCTCTTTTTCGAGACTTTCTTTCTATCATATTTTTATTCATTGTCGAATTTCTTTTAACAATATATGTCCGTTGCTTTTATTATTAGATGCGTTTTGTTTTGGGTGGGGAGATTGTACTCTGTTTTCCTTCACTTTATATATGGATTCACATATATGGGTCACTAAAGTGAACATTCTCTCCCAATCTCCCTTTCTGTGTAGTTCAACTAAGAGAGAAGGAACTGTGAATTTTGGGTATTTTGATATGTCGCTGTCTTATTTGTCTTTGTTTTGTTATTACTTTGCTTGAAATTTCAGTGGGGGAATGATTCAGATGAATAACGTTGCTTCTTGTTGCTTTTATAAGTAAATATATAAATGGACATATCTATGTCATATTTGTTATGTTTTGATTTTCACAATCTAAAAACTACTCCTATTTATATATGGGTTCACATATATGGGTTTACCCATTGTTCACTTTCTCCCTTTCTGAATAGTTCAACAAAGATAGGAGAGAAGCAATTGTGAAATTTAGGTATTTTTCATTGTGGTTGTCTTCTTTGTCTTTGTTTTGCTACTATTTTGCTTGAAATTTCAGTAGGGGAATGATTCAGATGAAATTTCCCTTTTAACGTTGCTTCTTGTTGGTTTTATAACACTATATATAAATGGACATATTTATGTCATATTTGTTATATTTTGATTTTCACAATCTAAAAACTACCCCTTTTTTTTTATACATGAATAGTGAAGGTAATCGAATGAATGATTAAAAAGGAAAATTGATTCGTATACATCAATTAGCTTTTGTTCATGTTGCTTATCTTATGATATATTGGTGGGTGTTACGTAAGAGACGTGCGAACTACAAACTTCAAATGCTTACACCATCAGAGAGATTGCATTTAAAGGAGAGTATCATGCGAAGAATTTTGTTTCATTCCAACGGGAGAAATATAATTAGAATGCAGTCTAAACCATTTGGCAAATTATGTGATTTATTAACTAGAAAAGGTGTGCTTCGGCCCACTGTACATGAAATTGTTGAAGAACAAGTAGCAAAGTTTCTGTACATATTAGGGCATAATGTTACCAATCGAGAGATTGCATTCTTTTAAAGTCGATCTGGGGAAATTGTAAGCTGTCATTTTCATAGCGCTTTGAAAGCATTTATACAACTAGAGGATATGTTTCTAAGACAGCATGACGTAATAGAAACCCCATTGGAAATATTGAACAATAGTAGATTCTATCCATTTTTAAGGTGATTTTATTTTCTTAACTTACTATAATTATATTAAACACAGATAATATTTGAGAATAATATACTTCAATTTCAGGATTGTGTTGGTGTAATTGATTGTACACATATCCATGCGAAAGTACTTACTCGAGATGCTCCTAGATTTCGTGGGAGAAAGGATTATCTAACACAAAATGTGTTGTGTGCTTGTTCTTTTGATATGAAGTTCACGTATGTATTGGTTAGGTGAGAAGGAACAACATACGATTCACGAATTATGAAAAGTGCACTAACCAGGTAGTTCTCACTTAAAATTCCCCAAGGTAAAAAAAATGGCTCAAACTTTATTAACTAATAAATTTCATAAATTACAATTTGACATAGTTTTATTCATGATAGGAAAATACTATCTTGTTAATGTTGGATTCATGTTGAGAAGTGGACTTATTACACTATATAGAGGGGAACGATATCCCTTAAAAGAATATCCAGGGATTCCTCCACAAAATGCTTGTGAATTATTCAATCATCGACATTCATCATTGTGTAACATTATCGAAAGGGTATTTGGTGTGTTGAAAAAACAGTTCCTGATTATAGCATCCACCACAGAACCATCATATGACATTTAGACTAAAAAAAATTTATTATGGCTTGTGTCATTCTACACAATTTCTTGATTGGTGCAGATCCAGATGATCCATTTCTTAATGAAGAGTAAAATGGAGGGTAAAATGATAACTAAGATGGATATGAAAATGAGAACAAAGATGATTTACATAGTGGAGAAATTACATGAGATAACATGGCTGCTCAATATAGGTTGATTATACTTTAGGATAGATATTGCCGCATCCCAATTAATTTATGTTTTCCATGAATTTAGATTGCTTTAAAAATATGTACTGGCTACTTCTATCTAAATATGACGTTATTTATTAGTTCTGTTAATGTTTGCACATCCAATTGTGTCTTTGTAATGCTTATTCATTATTTTGGCCTTTTATATTATTTGGAAAATTTTGAAGCTTTAATATTGTGTAAGCTTTTGATATAAATTTCAGATTTTGTAGTTAAATTTGTAGCATAGAAAATGCCACCCTGAAGAGAGTCGTGCTTTTGGAATCAAGCTATGGATGATACTTTGGTTGACACATACTTGTACTAGCATCGACAAGGCAATCGTGTTGGTGGGACTTTCACTATGCATGCACTTGATACAATTGAAGCAGAACTAAAGGAAAATTTTCCAGATAAAGGAATCGATAAGGAAAAAATAAAAAATCAGAAGAAGATTATTAAGAACAAGTGGAGTAAATGTTTTGATTTATTTTTCAAATAGAGGTAGTGGATTTGCATGGAGTCCGTTAACAAATATGTGGACTGCTGAGCTAGAAGTGTGGGAGGCCTTGATCCAGGTGAACTTGTTTATTATTTTATTGGAAGAAAATATGATATATGATGTGATTTGGTTGATTAATTAACAAGTTTTCTGTAACAGGCTAAACCAGAAGCTGCTAAGTAGAGACAGAAGCCTTTTTATAACTACAAAAAGATGGTAGAGATTTA
Organism: Erythroxylum reticulatum; assembly: GCA_025504915.1. Lineage (NCBI taxonomy): Eukaryota > Viridiplantae > Streptophyta > Magnoliopsida > Malpighiales > Erythroxylaceae > Erythroxylum > Erythroxylum reticulatum. Next base: position 13,894 of record JANSVA010424708.1, on the reverse strand, counting down.
TGGTTGTGATAGAGCAACTGGCAAGCATGCTAAAACAGCACAGGAGATAAGAAGGTGTAACATTTTTGTCGATAGTGGGTTTTCCAACACTATGGATGAAAATGATGACATATGGACTCAAAATGACTTAAATTTTGAAGACAATGTAATGAGAGATAGTGATCACACAGAATCTCCAATGGGAATGCCAATTTATTTACAAAATGTAAACCCAGGAACATCATAAAAAAGAAAAAATAGGTCAGATGATGGTGAAGATGTAATCAAATATGACCTTCACACAGTTGCAGATGCTACTATAAATTTTACTTTGCTATTAGTTAAACCACTTCCCATTTCAGAAGAAGAACTTTATAATCATTTGGTAGAGTTGGGACTGGAAGGATTAAAATTGTATGAAAGTTATCTTTTCCTTATTCGTAGGCCTAATGAAGTTAGGGCATTACTTAGTGCACCAATAAATATTTGGAAGAACATGTTGGATTTTATGATGTCATCTTAATTGAAGATAGGTGTAGTATGTGTTGATGACTTGGTATCAAGTCCTTTTCCCTCTACTTAGTGTGTACATTTTGTTAGATATTTTTATATATTTTGTGGATGAATTTATGATGAAGACATGTAATTAAGGAAACTATGAGAAATTTGATAAAAGGTGTTTCTAGTTATTTTGCACAAATGTATAAGTATTCATTTATGCACATCTATATATGGAAAATATGCATAATGCGTGTTCAATGACAATTCAGGTATCTTATTGTTATCACTATATCTTTCATATATCAAAAACCCTCATAAATATTAGCATTCAAAAACCACCAAGTCATAGGCGTGCAACATCATGCATGCCCGTGCATAATATTCAAGAAAAGTCATGGTTGTGCAATAAAAACTCATGGTCTTGCAGTCAAATCAGTCACGGGTGTGAGATCTTAACTCATGCCCGTTTATATCAAATGACCATTTCAGATTTTTCCTAAAAACATACTTTTGGGTCAACTTTGCATCATCATTCTGATAAGTTAAATGACATAATTAGGCAATACCTTCTTCTATAAAATTTTTCTCCAATGTCTTAAGTTTCTAATGACACTAAAATCATACAATTTGGTTTAGAAATTTGAAAGTTCTACTCCAATTATTTTGGACTGTTCATAAACTAAAACTGTACTATGTATTTAATTTCAAATCAGATTATGACATTCTTAAATACAGAATTAAAATTTGATCTCTTAGAAAATTTGTATCCATATATCTCTAGTTTAATTTAAAATAAGAATGATTGCATTTGTATACCTACTGATCAAAATAAAATCAAAATACTGAAGTATGTTTAGTGAAATAATACTAGTTATCATATTCTAGTACTCTCCAACAATTTCATCTTAAATTCAACAATCAAAACTTTTCAGATGGCCATAATTTTTGATGGAGATGAAAAAAATGTGTTTAGAATTTATTGGTTCAATTATCAAGTCATTTGGATATCAAGTGAAGAAGTTATAACAAAAATACCAAAGAATGTTCAGAAACAATTTTTTTAACAATGTTGAAAGTCGTGATCATGTATCTGTACGACCGCGAAATGCTTCCAACACCTGCGAAGTCGCGATAATGCTGAAGCACGATCACGCTTCCTTCTCTTATTCACCATATATTTTCTTCTTCTCCTTCCATTTTTTTCATTCTTTTCCATATTACTCACTTCTAAATCATCTATACTGCATTTCTAACTCCAATACAATTTCTAAACAAATCAAATTCAAGTTTATCCTTCAACCATAACAAATCTGAAACTTCACTTCCTCTTTCTCTACTGTAATTTTCCTTATTTGCTTCTTCTCTTCAATCTTTTTCAATTAACTCAAATGACACTTCTAACTTCATTTTAGCTCAACAACACAAAACAAATCAAACATCCAAGGTTTACACTTAAACATAAAAATCCCATTCCTATACCTGCAAATTCCAGTTTTTACATTTTGTTTTCTCTTTCAACTTTCAACTGATGCATTTTTTCCATTTTTTTCTACTCATTCACTTTATCATAAATTTATCATTTATTAACTCTATACTATGACCTCATCAGATCTTAATTTCATATCACTAAACCCATTTAAAACCATCTCCAAAAACACCCCAAAAATTTGTGCATGACCAGTAAAAACAACCATATTCGAATTTCTCTAAACCGGAACAGAGTATATTGATATGTCTTACTCTTTATCATACAGAAGTTGAGTTAGAGAGAGAAAGTAGTGAGAGAAAGTAGTGAGAGAAAATAGAGAGAAGGTAGAGAGGGGTTGTGTATATTGAATTCTCATTGTTTTATTGATTTGCTTTGCTAGAATTTATAACATTATCCAATAAGAAAACAAAACAATCTATCCTAGATATTGTTCCCCACCACCTTGCTATATGTAAACAAAAATAATAGAAACCAATAACAGAGTAAAATAGCAGAAACAAAGTAATAGGGTAAAATTAACAGAATAGAGTAATAAGCTCCTAAACAAACTCAACAACTTGTCCTGTTCGTAAGGAAACTTAACATCCAAGCTTGCACGTAAACTCCTCCTGATTCCCACGTGAAAGATCATCCCATACCTAAGAACACACACACATGGCCACCAAGAAGTTAGTGTCATGTGTGCACGGCCTATGTAACTCCATGCAGACGTATCATATATATTTTAATCGATTTTCATGAACTTTTGTGTAACCAAACTAGAACCTATTTCATACTATTTTCGAACAATTCCTAGTTCACAAATCCATCATCTAATTCATTCATCACCAAAACTACACTTCTCTAACCTCACATGCATGTATTCATTTACACAGTAAAACACCATTAAAAATCACTTACTTGTTTCAACAAAGTCTCCAACTGTGAGAGTGAATATGAGATGCTTTTGGATATTTGGTGTTAATTATGGTTTTTAATTTGTTTAATAATGTGTTGAGCTAAAATAAGAGTCGAAAATGAAAGTTAGATGAAAAAAACGAGGAGAATGCAGAGAATGAATATGCAAAAAATGTTGACTTATGTTGTTTTATGCAGCCAGTATTGAAGTTTATAAAAGATGTAGCTATGTCATTCAAGGTGAAGAAGAAAAGCAGGTTGAGAAATAAGCTGAAGGTTTCAAATGAAGCTAGAGATGATGATTCTAGGAATAATTCAAAAGTACATAGATTAAAGAAATGGAGCCAAGAAAGTCGAGAATCAAAGCAGAAATAATGAAGTAAAAAACTAAAAGGAGTTGCAGTGGAGAGCTCAACGATGAAAAGTATGATCATGCTTCTGCACGATCGCGACTTTCCTTTATTTTGTGGTTTTGATATTTAGTGTTAATTCCTTGTTTTTGATCTATTTTGGAATGTGTTAGGTTGCATGGAAGTCAAAAATGTGGTTGAGATGAGTTAGAGAAGTTGATTAAAAAGAAAAGAAAGAAAAAGAAAATTTTACAGAGGCTTGGAAGGAGAAGAAGAATCACCATTGTGCTTTTGCACGATCGCGTTTTTGGAAGAGAAGGTAGGAAAGCGCGATATTTTCATGTAACTTGCTTCAGTGTTTTGAAGATATCTTGTTCTATAGTTATTTGAATGGAATGATTTTTAATTTGGAGTAAATTAGAGATATAGGAATACAAATTGTTTGAAGACATCGAATTTTAATTCTGTCTTTAAAATTCCAGATTTTGAATTAAAGTTGATTATAGGATGCTATTTTAACTTATGAACACTCTGAAATGTTTGGGGTATAACTTTCAGATTTCTGAACCACATTGAATGTTTTTGGTTAAACTAGAAACTTATAAGAGATAGGAGAACAATTTTGTATAAGAAAGTGTTCTTAAATTATTCCATTTTCATTGTCAGATTTATCATGAAAAGTTGACCCGAAAGTGTTTTTCAGGAAAAATCTGAATTGACCAGATGAGTTATGAATTTTGAATATAATGGTTTTAGTTGTATATATTTCTATATAAATTAAAATATAAATAATATATTTTTAAACATAAATCACATATAATAGAATAAAATAAAATTTAATATAATAAATTAAAATAAATTAAATAATTAATAATAATATTTCTAAATAATTAATAATTAATTGCATATAATTAATTTTAAAATAACAAAATCTTTATTACTTTAAAATAGAAAATATATTTAAAAAATCAAAGTCACAATAATGACTTTTTAATTGGAAATGATTTCTATTTTAAAATCATATCGTTAAACTTCCTGCAATAACCATTTTTATCTAAGGGGTATAATAGTCATTTATTATACAGTTTATTTCATTCCATCCATCTTCCAAACAACATTTTACTACATTATATTATGAACCATTCCATCCCTTCTAAACAACTTTCACTATATTTCATTCCATTCCATTATAAACCATTCTTTTCCGTTCCATTCCATTAATTAAAATCCAACTAAATAGGGCCTAATAATTCGTTCAAGTCGAGTGATGTCTAAACCTAATGTTTTAGCTGCACGACTCGAACCTCTCATGACTCTTGTGTTCATGTAAGAGCACAATTTCAGTAGTAGAAAAGAAAGAACGAAAACAAAAAATTAAAAAATAATTAAACGCCTTAAACTATAAAACTAAACTAATCACCTCCCTGGTAACGACACCAAAAACTTGATCGTGATTTTTTTATGTGTGTAAGATCTAATTAATAACCTCGATAATGCACAAGCATATTGTTCATTCGTGTAGTATCTAAGGTGTCAATCCCACGAGGAGGGATAATCTAATTCTAAAATCTAAAGCCAAACAATTCGTAGAAATTCAAATATATCGAAATTAAAACAATAATGCAAATCAATCAATCAAATCAATTCAATAATCAATCACAAAAATATTAACAAATTAACAAATGCAGCACACACTTAAGAATCAACCTAAAGAACTACCTATTGAGAGAAAGGGGAATTTTACATATCTTTAATGTTAACCTAATCAATTATGAATTACTAGATTATTAGTTTTAGATTGTCCTAGGGTTGATTACTCTCTCTCGAGTTATAACCATTAACTTTAATTCATAAACCCTAATCAGATTATTAGAATTGCAATCACTTAATTAACAATCTATCCAAAACTCTAATTAGATCTGAAGTTGTCTAAAAACTATCAGGAACCTATGTGAGATCTCTCTTTACACAATTATTGATTTGATTAATTTCTCGTTCCTATTAAATCACTTGACTCTTGTTAGCCTAATTTAATTATTTTCATTCGATTCACCCTCTCATTCTATTACCGAATTATGCAATCTCAGAAATCAATCACAATGAATCCAAATAACATAAAAACAACTAGATTTTTGTTAAATCAAGTATAGAAAAAACCCGAAGGTGAGTTTAGACATCCCAAATATTCACAAAATCCTATAATCAATCATTATTCCAAATCTATACATTAATAAAATACAAAATACATCGAAAACAAGATTTGAAAGGATGATGGAGGTAGCAACATTAGGAAACCTCCTGTTCCTAGAAGTACTTCACATCGGCTTCTTTTCCACATCTCTCTTCCATATTCTCTTTCTCAATCTCTCGATGAACTCTCTCGAGGGTTTCTCAATGGTGGCTGATGCAAAAGCTACCTATCTTCTTTGTCTTATTTTTTATATATCATTTGTATTCTGGGTACGCCTTGGGTTTTTTTAAGGTCCGAATGGTCCAAAAACTCCCTCGAAACTTGACGTTTTTTAGTGTCTGCTCGATATAGGCCATGATTGTGGGAGCACATCCGAGTCTTCTGTCACACTCGTGGCAAGCAGGCCATGATCGTGGGCTATATCCTGGGTTTCTGTCACACTCATGGTAAGCAGGCCATGATTGTGGTCTAACTCCGGTGCTTCTGTCACAATTATGGTCTGTTGTGCCACGATTTTAGGCTTTTGTTTTAGCCCCAGTGTCTTCAAAACTTCTCTGTTCTTCGATGTTAACCTTAAAACACTAACAAACACATCAAAGTACCTTAAAGACATAATAATTAAGCTCAAAGGTTGTACTAACCCATAAAAAACATTTAAACATAATTAATTAACAAACTAACCCAATTCTCACCTAAACACATACTAAAAAATCGAATTAACAATTAGATACATATCGAATTATATTCTAAAACATGATGCAATTCACAATTGTCATGGTCTAGTTTTTATTTTGACTAACATTACGACGCGCTACCAGGAGACATGCTAATCGATGTCTTGTATGTGGTTCTATATGCCTAAAGAGTATCATTAAGTTATTGGCTCTAATCTTTATGATATGTGCTCACCATTTTCTCAAGGATTGATTTAATTTCTCTATTGACACTTCTTCATACTAGTTTTTCTATGGATGGTAGGCTATAGAAACCTTGTGAGTGACATGGTACTTCTTTAAAATATTTCTTAACAATCGATTGCAAAAATGAGTACCCATGTCGCTAATCAATGCTTCCGGTGTTCTAAATCTAGAAAAAATGTTATAATTGACAAATTATGTAACAACTTTAGACTCATCAATCTTGGTGACTTTAGCTTCCACCCATTTAGAAATATAATCTACAGATAATAAAATGTAAACAAAAGTAAAAGAAGAAGGAAATGATACCATAAAACCAATGCCCCATACATAAAAAATTTCACATGTAAAGATTGGAGATAAAGTCATTGGGTCTTTATGGGATGAATTACGTTATTTCTGGCATTGTTTACATGCCATGCAAATCATATAGGAATCTCCAATTATATTTGACCAATAAAAACCACATATCCTAATTACTTAATTAGAACAACACTTCCTTAAATGAGGATCATCCTAAATATAATATATGGAATCATTCTTTATTCTATTCTATATAGTTTTAATTAAATCATTAGGTATGTCACGATTCATTAGATGATTTACAATATCGACATACCATGGAATCTTACCTTGAAGCATTAGTAATTGTTCATCCAAAACTAGCTCTTGCAATGGTATTAAATCCTCTTCCGCTATAACTCAACTTATGTAGTTTGCAACTAAGTTCTTTACACCTTTCTTATCTTTAATCTCTAAATCAAACTCTTAGAGTAGGAGAATCCATCTAAAATAAGGTCTAAATTTATCTAAAGTAAACACAATAGCTAAAAACTCCTTCTTTATGGTGGATTAGTTGCATTGTGCTATATTGAGTGCTCTTGAAGTGTAGTAAATAACATGAGTCATCTTGCCACATTTTTGACTAAGGATGGAACGCACAGTAAAATTGTTGGCATCACACGTAATCCCAAAAGGTTGACTCCAATTTGGTGGTTGAATAATTAGTGTTGAAGTCAAAAGTTCCTTCAGTTTTTCAAAAGCTTCCTTGCATCCCTCATGAAATTCAAATGGCGCATCCTTTTGTAACAAAAAACGAAGATTTTTTGAAATCTTACTAAATTCTTTGATAAACTTGTGATAAAAACCTGTACGACCAAGAAAACAATAAACCTCCCTCATATTTATGGGATAGGAAAAGTTTCCATAATTTCTACCCTATCTTTATCAACATGAATCCCTCTAAATGAAATTATTTGTCCTAAAACTATTCCTTGTTTAAGACTAAAATAACATTTTTCAGAACTTAGAACAAGATTAGTTTCGATGCATGATTTAATTACGTAGTTCATATTATCTAAGCATGCATCAAATGAATCCCCACAAACATTAAAATCATTCATAAAAAAACCTCAATAATATGCTCATTGTAGTCAAAGAAAATACTTACCATACATCTCGAAAAGGTGGCTAGGGAATTGTAAATTCCAAAAAGAATTCAACTATAAGCAAATATACCAAATAGGCATGTGAAGGTTATTTTCTCTTAAACTTATGGAGATATCACAATTTGGTTACAACTTGAATATTTATCTAAAAAATAATGTTGAGACCACCCACAAATCATTTAAGCATTTGATCGATGAATGGGAGTGGAAAGCAATCCTTGCATTTAGCAGCATTTAACTTTCTGTAATCAATATGTACATGCCATGCATTTTGAATTCTTTTAGGGACAATCTCATTATACTCATTTCTTCCACTGTAGTCCCAGTCTTCTTTAGTACCACTTGGATTGGATTTACCCATTTACTATCCAAAATTGGATAGATTATACCAACATCACGTAACTTCAAGATCTCCATCTTCACCATTTCCATTATAGGAGGATTCAATCTCCTTTTTTATTCTTTTGATTGTTTGGACCCTTCTTTTAAAAGAATTAAGTGCATCCATGTCGAAGGGCTAATATCTTTAATGTCAGCTATGGTTAACCCTATAACTGTGATGTGGTCCTTAAGCACTCAAATGAGCTTTTCCTCTTGAAGCTTAGCTAGATTCTTTACTATGATTACTGGAAGTGTTTCTCCTTCTCCCAAAAATATATACATCAAATGCTCTACTAATTTCTTCAGTTCAATGGTTGGTGCCTTCACAAGAAAAGGTAGAGATTTCATATAAGATATTGGCAATTCAAAATTTAAAGATACATAACTTTTTGACATTGGTTACAGTGATTGCAATGCTAGCACGATTTTTTCTATCTCATCTGTAATAAATAAGTTAGAATTTTGCAAAGTGTTTTTCTCCAAACATATGCAAAGAATGACTTCAAACTCATCTTTACCTTCTATATCAAAATTTTTTTAAGATAATCAATTAATGAAATTAATAAATAAAATAGAATGACCATCACTAGGGTGCATGGTGAATTCTTCATTTCTTACATTTTCTTGTCCCATCTTGAATATAATCCCTATGCTTCTTGTTCCACAAAGTCAAATAAGTTTGAAGTCAAAGAGAATGGCTCAAGTAATGTTCTTTTAACTAATTTTAGCTTTTGAAATTCGAAATTATACGTAAAACCAATTTTGGACTAAAATGAGTTCCTTAAACACTTCAAAACAATAATCACTAAATTTTAAGGAATGAATGTATAGACAATTAAGCATACATTAGTAAAGGAATTGGATATGCTTTCGTATGTTATAAAAGAATATACACTTAAAGGAGAGGTGACCAATGGATTCTAGTTCTTTAGTGTATAAATTTTTTGTGATAGGGAGATTCATAAAGATCTTAAACCTGTTAGTAGTGTTTATTTTCCCTCTCAATCCTAAGTAGAGAATAAGTGAGTCTTAAGGGTTATCGTATTTCATCTAAACTAGCTTATGCCATCTTATCCTAGGAGTTTGAATTTTTAGTATATCCTTGAAAGAAGATTTAGTAAAAACACTAAAAGAGTGATAGATCACTTTATAGTATCTTCTTAGTGAAGGATCATAGTAAATTCAATGATAAACTCCTTAATACTTAATCAAGAAAGCATTAGTAGATTTATATAAGGATTACTAAGGACTTAACTTACAGAATATCATCTAAAAATATTATTTACATTAACAATAATGTTATTATTAACATTATTATTAAAAATAAGGTTAATAATAACATCATTAAGATTGATCAATGTCCAAACATGTTCACTTGCCTTAGTTTTCCCTTTAAACTAGAAAAAAGAAGTTTAGCTACTTATAGGTCTCAAAAGGGAAGGGAACTTTCCTCCTTTCATGTCTCCAATCTATTCATACCCTATTTGACCTTTTAATTACCCTTATATGTGCAATATTAGCATTACATGATTATATGCAATCAGATACACGAGCATGTAAGTGATCGTGTATCACAATATACAAGAAATCTTATGATTTATATATTCACAGTTGGATATATATTTGTGTAAGTCTCCATACAAGCGTGTAGGTTATATGTATTACTGAAATAGGTTCTTTGAGTTTGGACACAGTTCTAGTGAGTTACATATTCCTATATATAACCGTGTAAGTCACAGTGACTTCTAATTCATCCATTTTTATCCCATCTTTACCCTAATTTATCTCCTTTTGGCTTTATAAAGGCAAGTAAGATTGAACATGAATATAATGACAGCAATAATATGTGTTTAGTTTATTTTGGTTCTTATTCCTCGAACTTGTACCTAAACCAAAATATGTATTTTAGATGCAATATAAAATTAAGAATTAAGAACAGGAAATAATATATAATCAATCAAACTCTTATTGACATTTGCTAGAATTTGTTTCAAGCTTACCTTCCACTATTGAGACCTTAAAAGAATTATCCTGAGTATGATCAAGGTTATCTTCAATATTTTAAGGAGATTGATTAGCCTATTAGATTCCTATATGCCCATGATAACGAACATTAGTAAATTATCTCTGTAAAAGATTCCACCTTTTAGATTGATTTGAAGGCTTACAATTGTAAGTTAAAAGAAGTTTAGATTTAATTAATTCACCAAATTCATCTAATTTTATAATTGAAAAATATTACGGCAATTTATCAAATTTGTTCACTTCAATAAAGATCCTATAATAGCCTGATTCAGACCTTTGTTCGTACCCTTGGAGGTTCAATAAAAAAATAATCCAAGGATTGCAATATAGGATGCAACCTCGGGTCGTCTCACTTAATCAGAACCTAAAACGAATGAACCTAAGTTAACCTATGTGTCATGAATTGTAACATTAAATGTGCTAAATTGAATTGTAAGAAAAATATGTAAAATGTATTTTTGGATTTTTAGGAATAGAAAAAGGAAAGATTAAGAAAAATGATCAAAGAGTAATAGGATCCTCTTGAAAATGAGCTTTGGCTATTATAGTTCGAAATTAACTTTGATAGGAGTGGAAATCACTAAGTTTCAAATGACTAAACCTTAAAGAACTCTTTAAGTCCAAGATCTTAATCAATAGGACTCCATTTCTTAAAACCCTATTAAATGCTCTTAGTGTGTGTAGTGGACAAGTACATGCAACAAGTCACTTTGGAATCTAGAATCAACTTAATATCAAACACAACTATGCAAGATGAAAGAGAATCAACAAGATCTCAAATAGACATATGTGAGACTTCATATATTTAAGCTCAATGTTCTACATAAACAAATCTAAACCACATATTGAATATCCAACACTTGATTAAACTATAATCAAGTATGTTCGACTACAAATTACAAATCCTAAACCTAGGAGTTTATAAATCATAGCTAAACCATGGATTAAGCTACTCCCCTTTTAAGCTTATTGAACTCTAGCCATTGCTACATCTTTAAGAGGAAAGAAACGCCTAGCCACTCATAGCTCTAAGAAACTTCACAACTAAGAAGCAATCGGAGGCACCCATGGTAGAAGTCGACGGTGAAAAATGGAAAAAAATGAGATGGATATGAGAGAAGACGATGGTGTGATAGATGATGGGATATGAATGATTCAATGTCAGCTCTCCTGTTGTTATTTATCCCAAAATAGGTTTTCTTTCCAAAAATGGGTTGTAGATTGGGTTATAAAGTATGTGAAATTTTCAGAAATGGTTCGGGTTTGTGCTAATTCGAAGGTTCGCAGCGGCAAACATTTCCTGAAAGATTTTCTCAATAATCTACTAATTTTGCCGTAGTGAACTTTGCGCAAAAGTTTTCTTCAAAGATCTTCTGATTTGTTGCATGTTGCCCTCGTTGACTTACGCTTTATTCTTCACTCCTTCACTCTTGAATGTCCTACAATGAAAAATAATAGTTTGTAGTATCAATTGTTCTTAAAAATCATTTTAGTGCAATTACTAATTATTTATGACAATTTTACCCTCAAACTACATTAATTCAAAACAAGCACTCATGAGCTAAATTAAGCACAATATCGAATAATAAGAGCCAAAAAGTATAATAAATTCCATGAAATTGTCACCAAATAATACAGAAAACTTGGGTTCAATCATAGCCCTTCCTTTAAAATTTTTTAGTTTGGGTGTCGAGGTAGAAAGGCCTCCATAGAAACTAGTTAGGAAACTTAAACCATCCACAATCCATTATTCAAATGAGACATTACAGAAATTGATCCACAAGGAGATTACTTCAACCCTACTTCTATCAAATTCCATTCTAGGGAATTATTTTTTTAGGATCAAAGGTTGACATGCAATATTCCGTTGCCCTTACTCCATTATCTTTAACAATTCTACATTTATACAAAATTTGAAAATAAAGGCATCAACTTTAGTGAGTATAGTTTTCTCTAGCCCTAAATTTCTCTATCTAGAAGTGATATTGTATTGCACCTATAGAAAAGAGGGCCTTTTATCCAGAAAGAATCTAACCAGAGAAGAGGACCAGATTGTTGTACCTGCTTGAAGGGTTTCTAAAAGAATAATTATATTCCATTCATTTTAAAGATTTGGAAATACGATAGCTTGTCACTAGATATATTTTTTTCCACCATCTTTACATAATGATGTAGTTTTATAACATTAGAAAACTCTAAATTTAGTTTAAAAATAAAACGATCCATAGATAATTCCCAATCTTCCTCCATATTCGCCCTATTTATAGCAACTAACATCTCCTTATATTACTTTTACATAATTTCGAAACCTTAAGGTAATATTTTTATCCTTTGATATAGTTCCATGTAATAAGATCTTGGTATAAAACGCTTCCTTGTCACCATTTTCATCTTATACAAAGTTTTGATAGTTGGCCCTTAGTTCCTTACTGTTACTAAAGATTCTTTGATCTTATCCTATGCATACTATTCAACTTTCTCCTTCATTTAAGTTAACATTACATGCTTCAATTCATTCTCTTAAGAATAAAATATTCACTCCTAGCCTAAAGATTCACCATTTAAATCATTAAAAGTTTCTTTGGCCTTCTTTACTACACTCCCTTTTGATGGTCCTATAATATTCTTCAATGAATCTTTAGCAATTTTTGGCATTTGACTTGAACCCTTTGTAAATTTTCAAGCCCCTATGTATGATTTTCTTGCTTTTAAACAAGTGTAGCTTAACTATATGTTTCATTCCCATCACAAACTCTCCTAATTAAAGTTATCTCAATTTTATGCCACTCTTATGTCTGTCCTCTCCTCTGACCATATTCTTCTCTTTCACCTTCACTTTCCCTATTGTTGACATCTTCTTGTTTTTCTTTATTAATATAAATTTATGAATAAAACACTTTTCATTCTTTTTGATAGAAAGGGGAAACTTGTATAAGAATGAATTGCCTTATAAGTTTGTGAATGGAAAAGTATGTAGGTTTATGAAAATGCTTAGAAAATTGATTTATGAAAATAGTGTGAGATTTACTTCATATTGGGGTACATTAAACATTTTAAAGAAGTTTCATACATTGAATAAAGAATGTCTTATTTATAGTAAATTAAATCACTTTGTTAGTCAAGTTTAAATCTTTAAGGAATTAATGCTCTTTTTTTTTTGACTTACTATAAGTATAATTAAGTCAATTGATTTATGTTGGATCGGAAAAAGAAAGCATGCCATATTTGGAGAACCGACAGATTTCAAAACGTTTTAAAAATCTTATTTTCAACAGAAGCAATATATATCCAAATCATCATGCTAATATATACATTATATGGTATAAGGATAATAATAGACATGAACAAGATAAAGAGTATTACCGACTCCTTTGCTACAACTTTAATTTCTTGCTGCATTATACTCTCCTTCTTCTTGTATCCAAAGCCTTTGCTTTGTCAATCTATCTTCTCCTTGTTGTTATATCCTTAACCAATTTGATTTGCCTCTTGTTCTCCTAGGAAAACTTGGTTAACAAATCCTTTGGTGAGAAAGGATAAGAAACACTTTGGAGGAGTATTTTCTTAGAAGAAATAAGGAAACAATAAGACACTTCTCATACTAAGTTTCAGCCATGCATAGGTGAGAGGAGAGAGTTTGTCAAAACAATGCAAGAACCCTTTTCTTACACTCCTAATTTCGGTTATGCATGATAAGAGAGAAGAGGGGAAGCATC
>JANSVA010424600.1:0-20157 GCA_025504915.1 Erythroxylum reticulatum | reverse complement strand
GGTTATCAAGCAAAGTAAGAAATATAAATGGAGGTTTTAAAGCCTATGATTGAATGTTGGGCTTGCACTAATTAATGGTTAATTAAAAGCCTAAATGAATATTTAGAAATGGACTAGACTTTGATTTAATTTAACTAATTAGATTAATTATATGAAAACAAAATTCTTAAAGAAATGAAAGCGAATTTCGATTTTTAATGCCTGAATGTGCAACTGCACATTTAGCATTGAATTGTTAAATAAAGATGGTATTTATCATGCATTACCATCATTAAATGGAGTTATGATCGTACGATTAAATGGTTTAATGGTTGTATTTTAATGATGGCATGTTATGTAATCTTTTTAGCAGTTATTTAAATAAAGATGAAAAAGGTGTATTTGATGGATGATCTTCCTTCTTTCATCACTAAAATAGAAATTGACATGTCATTTTAGGTTATTGGTCTTTTCATATAGCCATCTTAAAACAAATGAGAAGAGTCTTATTTAACGACTTCGTTTACGTTTGATTAAAGAGAGGTGTAGTGCATTGGATGTTCCTCTCTTCTTTCTTTTCATGTATAATCAAAATTGACAATATGACGGAGAGGGATTCTTCTATTTTTTGTACTCTCTCTCCTTTCATACATGGGTGAGCCAAAATTTGCATGAGAAGATGTCTCATTTTTAGCTTGTTTCTTCCAAAAAAATCTCCTCCAAATTTTTCTTCTCCTTTCCCACCAATAGATCTTATTGACCAAGTTATCCAAGAATTATGACAAAATTGTGATCTTCGGGTGTCACATACGGCTCCTTCATATAGGTAGTTCCGGATAGGGTCTTAGTTGATCATCATCCTTATTTAGTGCCTTCCCTATCCTCAGATGCTCAATCTTGATTGAGTCCATACACTCTGGAAATATTTTGAACATCTCTTCACCTTTTTCTTCATCATTCAATTCCTCCAATCTATTATGTAAAGGTAAAGAGTTAATCTAAAAAATAATAATGGATTCAGTACTTACCTCTGAGCTAAAAGATGTGTCCTCTTCGGCGTCAAGCTCCTTCTCAACTTCTTCAACACAAACAATTAGTTGATGGTTGACCTTAAAATTTTCAAGCTCCTCATCACTTTGCAAAGTTTCCGCACAAACATCCGTTAGGTACACCTCGGGTTGATATGACTGCTCCTCTTCGCTTTGCGAGTCTAAGCAATTAAGCCTTATTTCCATCTGACCCATTAGGTGTTCCATACTTTATTGGCTTGCTTTTGTCTCTTGTCAGAATTCTTGCAACTGCTGCTGCATATCCTATTGAAATTGTAAAGTGTTAGCAGCTAGATTCTTAACATGTTCTTCTAAAGATACACCTGAATCGTGTTGGCTCTTCGAATCTTGGGTGCTAGACCATGTGTTTCTTAGAAATTGCCCTCCATACTTCTAAAATTATAGACTATTCTACTACATTTGCAAAGTATTAGCTTTCAAAATATTATTCAACTCTTCTAGAGATAGACCGGAGTCGTGATAGGAAGCTTCTGGTCTATAGGAGAATTATGGTAATTTTTAACTGGGGGTTTAGACTTAATGGGGGGTTTAAAATTTTTAAAAGAAGAAAATAAAATGAAACTAACTATTAAAAACAAATTAAAGAAAACATGCAAAAATGATAAATGTGGGAAATTCGGTAGGGACCAAGTTTTTTGGTTCAATATCATTCTACACCCTGACTAAGCATATTTTATTAATTTGTTGTTCTTTAACCTCTCCTAGTAACTATTAATCGTTGGTTAATAATTAACTCTAGTTTTCCCTTAGGTTTTGTTTAATCAAGATACGATCGTTAATTAAACCTAACCACCGAACAACCTAGGATACAATCTCTATATTTAATTAGGCAGTAGCATTACGAATTAGGAAAACCGATTAATTAAGACAATAACCACATACAATGTGTCATTTAACCTAGGTCATGCTATCCCTAATGATTAGGAATCATCAGGCACTACACATGTTGAACATAACAATTATGGATTATATCAAAATTCTAGCAATAAGTTTGCAGTTGACGATTCAATGAATGCATTACCTAATAGGTTCATACACAAATAATTGAATAATAATGAAAATCCGGTTATCCATACATAATACCCAATTCAATTAACATAGGATAACACAATTAATTTCTAATGAGAGAAAGAAACAGCAAAACAAAAAAATACTTAACCTGGGTCGTCAGCGTCGATATCACCTCCGAACCGACGTCGAGATGCCTAGCCCTTCATGAGTCTTTCCTGAAAAAGTGCTTTCAGCTCCCATTCCACTCCTTAGCCAAAAATCTCTTTGTTTCTTGTTCACAACCCACTCTCCAACATAACCCTTCTCCTCTTACTGTTCATTTACGGGATAATTTAATGTTGAATCCCAGCCTACTGTTCACCTTAGTCCTCATGCCTGCCGCTCCTCACGTAAGCCGTAACCCATGCCTGCTCCAACCACAAGCCGCAGTAGCTTCAAGTTACAATTCACACTCCTGCGTTGCTCTCTTGCTGCCTGCGTCCTATAGCATCTCTACTGTGTTTATTTCTACTGTAGCTTCTGATTTGACAATTTAATGAGCTAGGTTGTCACCAATTCTTTTGCCACACCAAACGAATGCATGTTGTTCCCTTATGAGACATGAAACGCCAACTCTGTATGCGTTAAACGTATTTTCTGCCAGCATTTTTTTCCTATTGTTCTGCGTTTTGGCTGCTCTCCTCCCCACTTAATTCACGTTGTTATTTATCTAATGAACTGCTGCGTTTTATTCTCTTATTTCATTCTTCTTTTGTTGTTTTGTACTTTATTTTTCTTGTTTTCTTTTTTTCCCTTCTTCTCGCTCCATAAAGACAAGCAAAAATAAATCTTCGAAAAATGACCCAAATGTAATGCTTCCGAATCACTTTAATTTTTTTCTCCCAAATTGTACCTAAAATTATATATGAATTAAAGTGAGTATCTTAAGTATTGTCATATCAATAATTGCTAAGTGTAAATAATTAAATATATTAACAATTAAACACATATAAATGATTAAGAGTTTTGCCTTCAATAACGTAGATCAAAGATTCAAGTATCTGAAATAGTTCAAAAACAATTTATTTTTTTTAATGGACTAATTAAGAGTTTAGCTGGGCTTCCATAAGCTTTTGGGTTTAGTACATCCTAGAGTTACCTTTTCAACCAGTTAGTTATAACCCGTATTTTAATCATAGTTAAATTATTAGTTAACTAATTAATTAACATAAAAAATTAAGTTACTTAAAAACAACATATTACTATCCTCGTTCCAACCTAAGAATAATTTATTCTTATGCCTAAACATGATTTAGACCATTATTCAAACACCAACTTCTTCTTCTTTGAAAACCCTAGCCATTTTTCAGAAAAGAAAACAACCATTTTTTCCACTTAGAATGTTAACAGATGCGCTGCCACTTACTGCCAACATTCACCGACCGTAAGGAATATGATGGGTGATCTAGTAAGAAGGGATGGTTAAACTTCCATCATCACCAATCATTGCCACATTCTAATAGTGTCCCCTCTAGCCTACAGCTTTTTAAATATCTAGAACAATCTTGCATCATATCACCTCTTTCCCAAACATCAAGCAGTCTGCTCAATCGGTTCCCTTATCTAAGACTTAGCAACATATCTAACACACCCCATATTGAACTTTTTGTAACGAACACTTTTATGGTGAGCAGAGTCACTCACATATTGTTCACATGGTCAAATAGATAAGTTACATGATGTTGTAGAGAGAATTTTATCTTATTGTCATCAACAAAATCTACCTATCTCACCATTATCAATTTTGTAAATAAAAAGTGGGTGTTTATTTAAACCATGGTGGCTTATTCGGATGAAACAATTTGAAAGCCTTGTTCAATTATGGAAGAGGATGGTGAAGAATATGGTTCTCTATCATAGGTTGAATTGAGAAAAACAAAGGGCAACTAAGGAAGCCACACAAAAAAACGAATGTGGTCAGAATTTAGATCTCATCTAGGATGTAAAAGTAAACCAAAAAAAAAATACCATTATTGTTCACATAATTGTTTAAGTTTTGCTCTCTCCAGACGATATTTTCCAAAAAACTAGTCTAAATATGAATGCGATTGTCTTTTGAAAAGTTACTCATAAATAGAATAACACAAATGAAAACCATACATTATTGTTGTTGTTATCAGTGATTGTTCTTATATTTAAACACTATCAAGTAAGATAAGCATGTTAAACTCAAATTAAATAAATATCTCATATTTGAGATTAAAAAATCATTGTTTTCTTTAAAAAGATTTAAACAGAACTAGTGAATAATTGTATTTACGATTAGAGTTTCAATTCCAAATATACAAGTAATAAAACTTACTTTGATCTGAATTTAAGTAAAAATTGCTCTAATGTTGATGGAACAAAATTTTATTTGTGGATAACATGAAAAGGTTCGAAACATTCTTTTATCTTTGATCAAGATCAAAAATCACTTCAAATTTTTATTTTAATCCGCAAGATAAGAGATTTGCAAAATCCCAAAATTTGCAGAACTCTTTTACACGTTTTCACTGATTTTAAAATTTTCTTATATAACCTTTTTTTAGATAATTATATATTTTTATATTTTTCTAACATTTTTGACATTTTCATTATTATTAACATATTGTGTGCACTTATCCATTAGTCTCCTTATTATTCTTTCCACCACCGTCTGTGATTTTAATGTCCACTTTGGAACTTATTTTGAAAAAACTTTGTGGGCAAGCTTGATGCAAAATTATCTTTGTCTAATAATGTTTTTGAAGAATTAAATGAAAAATGGAGTAACTAGAATAAATCATACACGTGGTACATATATAGCATTTAATCCATATTAGGACAACCCACTAGACTTAGGATATAACAAATAGTGACCCATTACATCTGTTTAGTAGAACTCATATCCTATACATTACATAGCATGATGCAAACTACATGTCACCGTGAAGGGAGTTTAATGATCGACCATTCTCATTAGATGTTTAATGAAGTTTCAATTGTGTGAGTGTTAGTCTCCAAAGGCAATTTTGAACCAAGTACTTGCAGTTCTCGTCAGGCTTCAATTGATGCTCCAAAATTTTTTTGTTACATATGATAGTTGAACATGGTCCTTATAGAGAAAAATATGCTTTCTAATTTTATTGTGAGCCTGATTGTGGGATAGATTAATTTTTAATTCCCTATCTTTGAATATATGCATGTTTTTTTCCTCTTATAAACTATATACAATATAAGCTTGACCCAAATAGAAGCACCAGATGATTGATCCATATGGATGTTTAAGGTTGGCACACCATTGAATTATATCAACCCAATTCATAGGTGGTTCTCCTATCTGACATCCTTGCAATAGGTTCTTCCATTTCTTGCAAAACTCAATGGAAGAATTTATGAGCTATGCTCTCTGCTACTTTTTTTGTATAGAGAACATCTATTAGGGATCATTAAAATTTTACAGGGCCTATCTGATATTGGCAGTCTCCCTTTGATTGCTTTCCATAAGGTAATTGAAGCCCTTAGTAGCATATGCTTTCCCCACTCCATGTTGTACCAATCAAATGATTGGATAGGTGCTAGTGTATAGTTCCTTACACGATTTATTGGAGAATTTTCAAGTGCAAGATAGCTTCCAAATATTACTTTATGATCTATACTCAGTTAGCACTATATTTTGGATGTCAAGTTTAGTCTATTATTGTCTATGTTTTCACTCCTATAGAAGAAGGCTTCCTCCACTAAGATGGTAGGATTGAGTGTACGCCTTAGCTAGAGTAAATATTGCATATTAGAGGGGGAGTAGATGTCCAACTATCTTCCCAAAATTTTGTATACTTGCATTCTTGTCCACTTTACCTATAGGCATCCTTATTCTTTCCCTTAATTTGATCATAGTTTTCATAGTGATTGAGGTAGTTTCCTTTAGATTGAACGTCCAAAAGTTATTGCCTTTAATGTAGTACTTCTGGGGCCATTTTGCCCAAAAAATTGTTTATCACTTATCAACCTTTATAATCTTTTTATTACCATTACCTTATTAAAGGTTTTATAGGTTGAGTCCTATATGCTTCTTAAGAGTATAGATGTCTCCCCATTTAATTCCTTCTTGATAGCCATCTCTATAAGTACTTTCTTGGTAGTCTGTTTATTTACTTGACAACACCTTATGGGATAGAACAGTGAGAAGCCTAATGAACATTAATGGGTTGGAAAACATTATATATAAGCTATAATTTGCCAGCAAAGGATAGACACTTAGAAGTCCAGATATTGATTCTAGCTTTTATCCTATCAATGAGTGGTTTAAAGTCCCTACAGGTTGTTTTTGTGGAAGTGATGGGTATGCCTAAATAGTCCAGGGGTAGTTCCTTGTTCTAGAAACTTGTGATGGCTTTAATTGTTATATTGATTCAATAACCTTTGCTAAAACATAGAAGACACTTTATATTTCATTTACTTCTAAGCATGACATCTTAGATAATATGCCCAAAGCTTTAATAAGGATTCCAACGGATTGTCTATCAACTTTTGAGAGCAAAATCAGATCATCGACAAATGTAAGACTAAAAATTCTCAATTTTTAGCATTTTGCATGAAATTTAAAAGATTCGTTATCCTTAATGGATTTAGTGAGAAATCTATTGAAGACTTACATTAGCAAAGAAAACATAAAAGGCATAGTGGGATCACCTTTCTTAACCCCTTTTTTGATAGCTTTGGATGGCTTCCTATGCATTAGTATTTGAAATGTGGGATTGGTGAAGCATTGGGACATCTATTCGGTAAATTTTTTAAGAAAGTCCATAGCTTTCATAGTGTTCACTAGGAATTGCCAACCTATGTTATTATAAGCTTTCCTCATATCCACTTTGATTATGCATTTCCTACTACCTGTTTTCTTATGTAACCTTTTATAAGTTCCTATAGTAGGGTAATATTATTCCCCATACTCCTACCAAAAATATAGGCTAACTGGGATGTGTTGACATCTTTGTTCAATACTCTTTTAAGTCTCTTTGTAAGAACTTTGGAGATGACCTTTTAAATGGAATTATAGCAAGCTATGTGTTTGTAGTCTACTAGTCCTCTTTGCTCACTATTCTTAGGAATTAGAGTGATACAGGTTTTGTTAGACCCCGATTCCAGAGCCCAACATTCGGAGTCTTAAAACATAAGCAAACACAGTTCTTTAACTTCAAGACAGATTTTGGGAAACCTCAACTGGAATTACAAATTGACTCCTTCATAACAATTGTTCCCCATTGTCTTTAAGTTTTTAATGATACCAAAATCATTCAATTTGGTTCAGTAATCTAAAGTTAGGGCCCAAACATTTTTAGACTGCTATTAAACTGAAACAGTACACTATACCCAACTTCCATCTAGAAAATTGAAAGTATTAAGGACTGAATTAAAATTATATTCCTTCAGATCATTTGTAGCTCTATGTCTCTAGTTTATTCAAAAATAAGAATCATCTCATTTGGAGGTCGGATGTTGCAGTTATGGATAAAATAATTAGACATAGTTTTGTCCTCAATCATATTGAACCTATTTTGGTACGATCAACATAACTTTCATTAGAGATATTGGATTTAGGTTTTCTTTAGACTGTTTGAAAGAGAACTTCTAGATCTACAACTTTCATGAGACCTTGAAGATATATTCTATCATATAGAGGGTAATTGGACTAGACGATAGGTCAAACGATGGGTCAGAAGAAAGACTTCAATCTAAAACTGAGCCAGACGATAGGGATTCAGTCTAAGACCTATTTTGAGAAAATTGGCATAACTATCACTAGAGATATCTGATTAAGATCATTCTTAGACGGTTTGAAATAGAACTTCTAGATCTACAACTTTCATGAGACCTTGAAGATAGATTCCATCATCTAGAGGGTCAAAATTGAACCAAACGATAAGGTCAGATAAACTCAAACGATAGACTTTAGTCTAAGCCTATTCTGGGACAACTGGCATAAGTTTCTCTAAAGATATCGGATCAAGGTCATTCTTGACAATTTGAAAGAGGACTTCTACAACTTTCATGAAGACCTTAAAGATAGATTATGTTATTTAGAGGGTCAAAATTAAACCAAACAATAGAGTGAGACCAGATGAAAGGTCAAATGATAGGCTTCAGTCTGAGATGCATTAGACGCTCCAGTCTACAGTGCATCAGATGATTCAGTCTAAGATGCATTAGAAGAAGGTATTTTTACTAGGTCTTCCTCACATCCCCAAAAGTTCTACATCACTAACTACACTCTCCAGAGCACCTCCACTTATAAAGATCATAACTTTCGCTTCTAATGTCCAAAAATTTCATACTATATATCATTCGAAAGCTAGAAAGATTAGCTACAACTTTTTCGAAGACAACTTTGTCTAATTCAACCTAAATTAATACAATTTTCCCAGAAGCCAAAACATAAATTCTCACCCTTATGGAAAACTTGAAAGTGGAAATAAACAATTTGGAAAAGTCATCGGCAAAACACAATTGTACTTCATTAACATCAAAATATAAGAGTTTTTACAAAGCTTTAATGAGCATTTTAAGCCACCATACATCAATATCTGAAAATCCCAAAATTCAAAAAGATGCATGAGCAAGAATTTGCTCAAAATGTGACTAAAGCCTTGTTTTACAAAACTAGCTTAACCCTTGGTTACTCGTTCTCATACTCTTCACCTGATGATGTGATGGAAAATGGGGTGTGAGTTTAAAGCTTGTGGGTAACAGTTTTATAATCGGTAACAACAAAAATCATTGAAATATTCATTTCCAATGTAAAACTCACATTAAATAATAAAAAATCTTAATTCTCCATTTATCAAGAAAATTATAAACAACATAATTCATGCATTCAACAAACTTGTCAACATATAATCACATCAAATGGTTTGGGTGGATCCAAAACAGAACGTACTACACATTTCCATATAATGGTCCTATATAGCCATAAATAGAACGTACTATCGCGATCCCACTTAATGGTCTTGCGTAGCCATGAACTTAAAGGATTCCATGAAGGAGCTCCATGCCACTAACAGGCAGGCGGAAGAAGTCTTTGGTCAAAATGCACTTGACATACTTAGGGGACCACCATAAACCCACATAATCAAGCATTTCACATCTTGAAAACTTGTTGCCCATAATGGCACATTTTTGAAACATGATTTCATAAACTTGATATCCTTTCAAAATCATTTCCATTTTTCATTTCATAATTCATCCACAAAATTCATACGCACAACATGTAGTACTTTCTCAAAGTATTTAACGAACAATAAATGCACATTTAAAAGTTCTCAAAGTATTTAAAGAACAATAAATGCACATTTAAAAGTAGTTGAAAACATTTATTTCCATTTCTTGAAAGAAACATTAATGGCTTACTATTCAATTATAAAAATGTAACCCATCTTGAATCCCTTGCTTTTAACTTGCTCAAATGTGCCTCTCCTCTTGTCTTTCTTGATTCCCTTTTATTATAGGAAAAAATCTTAAGTTCAATTGGGTTGTAAAAATGAAAAGCCACAAGTACAATCACTAAAATTGTTTCTAGAAAACTTAAACCCATGCATTTCCTAAGCTTCATGAACCAAAACCCTTCCAAAATCCAAAGATTAAGACCTTACCAAGAATCTTCACCCAATAAAGAGATTATTGGTTCAAAAGAAAGCTCTTATCTTTCTCTACCTTCTTCCCTTCTTGCACAACCTCAAAATCTCTTTAGAAAGCTTAGAAAAGATGAAACCCTAGCTCAACTCTCTCCTTTCCTCTCAACCACCTAAACCTCTCTTCTTTCTCTATTTGATTTGTTATTTCACTTCTTTCTCTCCTATTTTCGTTTTTCCCTTCTTTAGGAGGAAGACAACACTTCTTTCTTCCCATTTTACCCTTAATTATTGAGAAAAGTCCACCTTGCCCTTCCTTTAATGCCTTATGGTTTTTAAACTTAAGTAAGCTACGCAAAACACCCTTTTATGCAATCTTACTACTTTTAATTTAACTAACACATGCAATAAATTCTACTAACATAGACATAAAATCAAAAAATTAACTCCCAAAAATTTCACCTATCATAATCTCATAATTCATTTAAATGATGCTTAATTAAAGAAAAAGAATCGAGGCCAATAGGTTTAATTGATTTCCTTAAGCAATTTCCCATAAAGAGATCCATAATAACTTCTAGAATTGCATCTTTGAACATAAACCATGTCTTAACAATGAAATTAATATTGAAACTATTAGTGCTAGGGGCTTTGTACGGATTCAATATACTTAGGGCTCTTTCAATCTCTTACATTATAACAAGTTCAGAGAAAATACTTTTTTACATGTCGTGCAGTCCCTTCTTCATAATTAACTTGATTATCTTAATAAATGAACTGACATTAGTGGGAGCATTCATAACCTATGAAAAATAATTAGTAGCTTCTTCGAAAAGGTTTTGCTATTTTGAAATTAGTGCTCCATCTTTCTCTATGGATACAATATTGTTGACACATCTTCTTATCACAATTGCTTTATAGAACAAAGTAATCTTTTTATTTCTTCCTTCAACGATTAAACTTTGGATCTCTATTTCAATAAAGAGTAATCAAATATTAGAGCTTTTAGCAAATTTTCCCAGCTACTTTTTCCTTCTACTGTAGCTCTAGAGTTGATGGAAGGCAGTTTAGCCCATTTTTTATGTTCTCCAAGGTTTGTTTAGTTGTGTTAAGGAGATGCCTAATAATTCCATCATTCTCTTTGTCCAGTCTTTTCAACTTATCTCTAATGATTCTTAGCCTATGAAAATATATATACTGCTTTGTTCCTGAAGCTGTGGCTTTAATTCCTTTCTATATTGTTTCACCAAAACCAACCAGGATAGTGAGAAAGTTATTGAACTTAAACGGAGTGTGTGACTTACCATTTCAGCATCAATAATAATAAGGGTTTGATCTAATAGGCTAGAATTGGAGGAAGAAGGAATGAAAATTTTAGAATTTTTAGAACCACCCTACATTTGCAAGGCATCGATCTAGTTTCTTTATAAAAATTAGTTCCACTCTGATTATTAGTCTAAGTAAAAAATTGACCCCCATGGAATGTCTATCACTTCAATATCAGCGTGGCATTTTCTAAGCTAAGTGCATGGTTGTTGCCAGCTCTATCCCCCATTAACTTCTTTAGAGGAGATACTTGACTTGAAATCTACAACTATCATCAATGGATTTCTACTATTACAAGCAATTTCTCTTAATTTTTCCTACAGAGACGGTCTTATATGATTGCTATTATAAGCATAGATTAAAAAGTATACTAGAATTCTTCTATTAGGGTAAGTGATGTGATTGCTTATCATTCTCAATTTGGGTAGTAACAAGTGTGATAGATCACTATTTTCGTAACTCAATCTTCAAAAGGCCAATAATATCTAACTTATTTTAAAGGAAACAACCATTTGAAATAGTTTATAGGGCTCATTCCTAAACTCCTTTGGATGCAGGCCCTTTGAATTTAGCTAAATAAGTTAGTGGATTTTTCAAAATATATGGCATACTTATATAAAGAAATATGCTAACAACATGCTTTCAATACTCAAAATTATACTGCTCATGCAAATCTTCAAATGAAGGACCTTCAATTTGAAGTTGGAGACTAAGTACCCATTTAACTGTGCTCCTAGAAATTTTCACTAGGAAATTTCAAAGTTGCATACCTAGCATGCTAGACCATTTCCCATTTAGAAGAAACTTATGTGTGATGCTTTTGTTAATGATCTTCCCTTAGAGTTCAATATTAGCTTAGTATTCAATATAGAAGACTTCACGTCTTAGTGTGGAGCTATCAAGCCATCGTTAAATCTATAACCACCAATCTGAGTCCCCTACCTCCTTAATGAAATCATCAATTCCATATATGATCATTAATTTTTCTCCACACATTAGGGCATATATCATAAATTTCTAGTTCAATGTGCTAGCAAAGCAGTTTCAAGGTCTGTCCAGTTACCCGCTGCTGATTTCATATGTCTAAATGTGTCTCTTATGGATGACTACTTATAACAAAATTTGTCATAGGAAAGGTCTAAGCCACGTTCCATGCCTTGTTGATATGTCAATGTAAGGCATAATATTATTGGTCCAAGTTTTAGTTATTTTTTACTTCTAATAAGTTCCATGTTCCCTCTGTTTTTAGTCGTGACTTTGTTGATTATATTCGTTACTTGGGAGTGTGGCAAAAGTGGAATCATGGAACTAAGATTGAGGGCCACTAAGTAGACTTATAATAATATAACTAATGGGTTCTATTATGTGGGAGTGTTTTCCTCATTTAATGTTGATTAGTCATTCTGTTTAATTGATTATTGGTTATTTAAATACCACCAGTTAATGCATTGACACAACTTTGAAAACCTCAAATTAACTTATTTTGGAGTGATTCCAATACTTTGGATGTGATTTTACGTTAAAGTTTTATTTGTTTTTGAACTCTTCTTATATTTGATCCCTCCAAGTTGATTATTTGGACTTTAGAAGATAGAAATAAAGTGAATTCTGGAGCATGTGAGATGTTACAAGAAGATTGAACTTAAGAACAAAAAAGCCATGATTTTTTGAAAACATTGCTTGGGTTTATATATTTGCATGAATGAAGAAATGGATGAGATAATTTTTTTCAAAAAAATGCCATCTATGATGATTAATCCTTTTACACTCATGTGTTGTTAGTGATTCTCTTAATTTGGGCAATGATTAATTACAATTTTTTAATGAACTTACAATTAAGAAGATCAAATTTGATTTAAGTTAAAGATAATAAAGAAGACCAATAAATGATTTGATTTAATGGGCTGAACTCTAATGAAGAAAATGAGCCCTTAATCAGTATATGCTAGACATGTATTAGGCTTATGATGGGGAGGCCCAATAAGGTTACTATAAACAGTTGATAAGGTCTCTTATTGTTTACTTAAGTAAGTTCGTGGACATTTAGTTTCTCTAACCCATTAATAGGTCCACACATTAAGAAAGGTGCAAAAAGACGTGAAAGACCTATAGATTAACAGCTTTTGTAAAGGTTGATCGAAAGTTTTAAGAGTTTATTCATACGTTAAAAAGCTTGTTCAAGTTGTTTGACAATTAGTTAATCGGCAATGGACAGCAAAATAAGTATTTTTAGCATTTTCTCTGTTAATACAAGTTCATGATCAATCTAAGGTCTATAACTAAATTTCGTGTTATATCTAACACGTGGTATCAGAGAGGTTCCATAATTGCATGAATTTGAATGGAAATTTTCAAATTTCTCTGTAAGGAAATATAAGAAATTAATCTATTTTTGCTTATATAAAGTGCATATTTTTTGTTTGAATTGATGTTGAACAAGCATTGCATGCCAAAATGGGTTAAAACAAACTTCAAGTGAATTTTTATGAAAATTTCACTGGGATCCTGCAAAAAATCTCCTAAAAAGTTGCCAAAAATTGTCTTTTTTTAGAGACTAGAGAGGAAACTATTGAAGAAGTAGATAGTCACTTTTGGGAAGTACTATGTATGATGTATGCAATTGACAAGCGCTAGATAGTTCGTGCATGCCGTTGCAGCCTGTGTGATGCATGTCTAGTGCGTGTAAGACATGCACCTCTAAAGGTGGGCATTTCTGCACGTCATCGCGTGTGTAACACACATGCTAATAAAGGTTGCGTGTGAAGTGCATGTGTAGCACACGCCTAATGCATCTAGTGGTGCATCAAGATTGGCTCATGCAATGCATGCACTTTGATACTTATGAGTAGTGTTGACACCAATTGTTAACATCAACACACTACAGGACAAAAAATTTCAAAATTTTTCAAAATTCACAAAATTGTCCTTTATGTTATTTTGGGTCAGTTTATGGGTCCTATGAATTTATAAAGTGAGTTTTTAATTTTTTTGGATTTATTACATTGGTAATAACTTTAAAAATCAAATAAATTTATTAAGGCCATCATTGAGTTCATGCATTTGACTTGAGATAACTGAGATGCATATAGTTTTGGTATCTCATACAATATATTTATTGTTCGGTATCGGCATGTTTATCACTCTGATTGAGATTTTCCTTGTGATAAATTCTCAAATAAAGTTTATTGATAATATTTTAGCACTAATATATGATAATTAGTATATGCATGAGGAGTTTGCATTTCTTAATGGTACATTGTCACAACTAATATACACATATAGGATTGTGAGGATAAAATATATTTGTATCCTTTGCACTTATGGATCCATTTGGGTACTAATGAGAATGTAATTACCTCAATGGCCTTTTAAGTTAGTCTTTGAATTATTCTACTTACATTTTTAGGGATGTCTCTAGTCTTGTGTTTGGCTATTCTGCTTACAAATGTTAGCCTTATGTGAGACTTTGAGATGTGCATAAAGGCATATGATGGAATAAAGCCATTTTTTAAGTCATTTATTTGCCTATAAGTGGTAGAATCATAAGAGTTAATGGTTTGTACTCTGATTGTTTTTTACTTAGAGGTCTTATCAGTATGTATTATGTATTCAGCTCACAGGTGTTTCATGATATGTGTGATAAGTTGCTTAGTATAGATATTATTTTATAGCTTTAAGTGTCATTGTTATCTTACATTTGTGTCGATCATTTACATTATCAATTATGCAGTCACCTTCTCCGTAAATAATAATAGTGTCATCATTGAAACCTTGACTGGTTTCAACTTTAAAAAATGGAAGTAATATATGTAATTTGCATTAGAGATGGTAGATATCAATATGCCATGGTCAAGGATGGGCCATCTTCACCTACATCTCTTAGCTTAGAGACTGAGAAAAGATCATTTGTAACCTGGGACAAGTCAAATAGGATATGTTATTTGACCATAAAGAGATACAGTCTAGACCATCTACTTAGTGGACTTCTAGAAACTACCATTACAAGGGACTTCCTCAATAATGTCTCACAGAGATATAAGGTATCTTCTAATGATGTTAAAGGAATTGTACTTTATGAGATATATAGGAGTAAGGGGAAAGAGACAGTAATTCATTAAGATGGTCCACTTATATACTAAGTTGAAAGAGTTAAATATTTACATTCCTGATGCTTGTATTGTTCTCCAAGATCTATATACACTTCTATTTGAGTTTGGTATTCTAGTTACAACATATAATTCTCAAGATGAATCTTGGGACATAAATGAATCGATTAATTAGTGTGTTGTTGAAGAATACAACTTAATAGCAATAATGGGGAAGATAAAGGTAAAGCCCTATAAATTCAAAGGTAAGAGACTTAAATTTCCTCCATAGGTTCATGATAGTCAATCTAGTGTTGCTAGAGGTCCTTAGGATGTTATAAAGAGTATGAGGTGTTTCTTAGATAAAAAGAAGGGACATAACAAGCTTGATTACCAAAAGTATAAAACCTGAAAAAAGAAAAGCCAAAAGTTATTAGGTAACTCCTTGGCTTGTATAATCCATGAGTCTAATCTTGCTATATCCATATCAAGTTCTTAATGGCTAGATAGTAGAGCCTCTAATCATTTTACTTCCACAATGTAAGAATTCACACATAAGAGAAAGCCAAATAGAGAGGAGAAATAAATTGATGGTGAGTAATAATGAAGAAGTTGGTGTAATCTCTGTAGAGTTTCACTCTCATATTTGAGTCTTGATACAGGGTTCACTCTCGTATTTAATGACATATTTATATACTTTATTTTAGAAGGAATTTAATCTCTGTATCTATTTTGGATAAAGAAGTTTATAGTTTTTTGGTTGAAACTTCAGCTATAAAGTTATCTTTTAATGAAAAAAATATTATTACTACCTTCTTATCATATAATTTGTATAGAATGTGTCTTACCCCTAAGGAGATGTATGCTTCTTCACATATTATCGAACAAGTTACTAAAAAGAGAACGCTGACAAAGTATAGGTCATACATGATGTGGCATAAAAGGTTGGGTCACATTTTCAGAGATAGAGTTGAGAGATTGGATAAGGATCACATTCTCCCAACTATAGATTTTGATGATGATATAAAAACATGTGTTGATTGTTATAGGGACAAGTTGATCAAAATAAAGAAAAAGGAGTTAACTCTTGCTTTTAGCTTATTAGACCTTATACATACGAACATATATAGACCTTATAAAGTTACATTATGTAATTCAAGATATTTTTTTGACATTTATTGATGTCTATTCTCATTATAGATATGTGTTCTTGCTTAAATAGAAGTCTAAAGTTCTTGAGAAATTTAAGATCTTTAAGGTTAAAGTTAAGAACTAGTTAGGAAGGTCTATTAAGATTGTCAAATCTAACAGTGAAGATGAATATTATGGCAGACATGGGGTTTTAGAAAAAGGTTTGTTTGCTAAATATATAGAGTCATATAGAATAGTGGCTCAATTTACTATGCTTGGTAGTCCTGAGCAAAATATTATGGCCTAAAGGCGTAATTGCACCTTAAAGAATATGATGAGATCAATGCAAAGCATGACTGATTTACTTGAATAAATTTACGATAAAGCCATAAAGATTGCCTTATATATACCTAACCAAATCCTAAGAAAATTAGTTTCAAAGATGCCTATAATAAGGGTGATCCTTCTCACCCTTGAGAGGATAGCAGTGTAGATCTTACAATTGTTTCGAATCCATCACTCAAATAATCAAAACTAGTGGATCAAGGTCTCATTACCATACCAGTACAGGGATAAGAATGTATACCTATATAAACTGAAGTTCCTAAGTTACAAGAGCATCATGAACCAGATCAATTAAGAAAATCCAATGGAGTAAGAAGACCTATTATCTTATCTAATTACATAGATTATTTAGGTGAACAAGAATGATATTAAACATGTGATAGATCTAATTACTTTTACAGAAGTTATTTCTAGACCTCATGCAGATTTACAATGGGATGTAATGAGGGATGGGATGCAATCCATGAATCACAATAAGGTATAAGAGCTTGTTGATTTACCTTAGAACTACAAACCTATGAGTTGTAAATGAATTTTCAAAACCAAAAAGGACTCTCAAGGTAAAGTTGAGTAGTTTAAAGCTTAGTTTGTTGCCAAAGGGATGTCAAAACTGCTTTTCTAAATTGAGGAATTTATGAAGAGATCTATATGGAATAACCTAAAGGATTTTAGGGTTAAGACAAAGTTGATGTGGTTTGTAATATGAGAAAAGTGATATATGATTTGAAAGAAAGCCTCCAAAATGTGGTATCTTAAGTTTTATGAGGTTGTTACCTCATTTGTCTTTATGGAAAATAGCATTAAAAGATGCTTATGTTACAAGGTCAAGGGGAGCAAAGTTATCTTTATAGTCTTATATGTGGATAATATCTTGTTCGCATCAAATGACTTGACAATGTTGCATAAGGTGAAGCAACTTTTGGCTAAGCATTTTGACGTGAAGGACTTTAGTGAGACATTTTGTGTCCTAAGTATTTAGATTCATCAGGATACATCTTAATATTTGTTAGATCTCTCGTAGAGAGCGTATTGAGCTAGTGCTGCAAATGTTTAATATGATTGATTTTAAATATGTTATGGCATCAATCTCTTATAGTAAGAGATTATTTTTGGCACAATATCCAAAGATGATATAGAGAGAGAGGCTATGAAGAATGTCCTGTATTCTAATGTTCGTTGGTAGCCTAATATATGCCCAAGTATACACTAGACCGGACATTACATTTGATGTTAGACTACTGAGAATATATCTGGCTAATCCAGAAATAGACCACTAAAATATAATCAAATGAGTGTTGAGATATTTGAAGGTAAATAAGGATTTTATGTTAACATTCAGAAAAGTCAACAATCTAGACCTTATATGCTATATTTCTCCCTTTATACAAGTTCATGGTCGATCTTGGGTCCACAAATAAATTTCGTGTATGTCTAATAGGAGTTCCTTGGAACGGGCAAGACAATGAGTGTAATTGCGCCAAAGACAAACCTCAAGTCCGAATTTGAACCAGAAAGTGTAAGACCTTACTACTTCCTTGAGTCTAATGAACAAGCTGTTGAAATCGCCTTAAGATATTTACATTGTGGAATATGAAGCACTGAGTGGACATAGGGATAGCAAACACCATATAACTTCTTAAGAAATTGCTCCTTCATATTTAAAGTCGTGGTAGTCTCCAGAGGTTTTTTTTTTTTTGTTCGTACAATTACCTATAACTTCTAGAAATTATTTCAAGTCGATTTAAAGTAATTTATGGGTTTGAAAAGCAGGCTAGAGAATTTGCTTCAATAAAGGTAGCAACTATTTCAATAGATGCCGCATCGTGCTTTGGAGATATGCAGGTGAGTGACAAAAATTGTGGATTTTCACATGAAAAAATTTACTCTTAACCTGTGGAGAAAAGGCCATTTCATCTGGAAGCTATCACACCTGAAAATAAGAACCTCAGCTCTTTGCCTTTCCATGTTGGATAAAAAAAATCTCGAATTGTCAAATTTAGGTTGTCGCAGGGAGAACACAATTCAGAGATACATTTTGGATGCATGGCCCAGGTAAGTTAATTTCGCTTTAGAGAGATAAGTCGTCTCGTCTCCTGCAATTCGTTTTGGAATTTGAAAATTAATATGATTAAGAACGATTGAATTGGGAGTCAAAAGGTGATTGTCTAACAAGTGGAGACTCGGCTACAGACCACCTTACAACCCAGATAAAATTCAACTGTGTTGGAGTAGATTAGAAGAAAAAAACTGAGACTATAGAATTAGCTTAAACTCCACCTGACCGCCATGCTTGAGCTAGAGAGGTGGAAATTTTCTTTTGTAATAATTATTAGCCTAATACAAATGAGAGTGTCATGACTGAATTCTTGCAATCCCTTGGTTTCATGCTTGAAGATTATTGTGTTTCTTCCTTTCTAAATATTACCTACGGTGCAACTGAATGAGAGTTTTAAGATGGTAAAGTCAGCTTTGTTTTGGTAGTTTATCTTTCTTCCCCACTAATGTTAATCCAATCTTATTCTTGATAGAATCTTTTGCATAAGTGTTGAATTTGTTTAAAGAACTGATTAGGGTAAAAGCAATCAAATAGCAAATGGTTTTAGATCTCTTTAACAGTTTACAAAATCTGCAAACTTTATTGTACGAATGATCAACTTTTAACATTTCCATTGTGTTCAATCTCCTATGGATAGCTATCCATAGAAAAAGTGAGGCTTTAGGTAAGTTACAATTTGAACTAAGTAAGCTAAGCCAAGGCACCTTAAGGATCAAGTTTGTGAATAGATCAAAGCAAGATTTGTTTGTGAAATATCCTGATTTATGTCTTAGCCATCTAATGGAATCATCTTTAACAGAGTTGGAGTTATGCCTTGACAAATTACTTTAAAAAGCTGAGGTGCCTCTCAAGTTGCATCTCCAATTTTTGCATTGTATTATCTCCTTCACTGTAGTTTTTTCTAGTAAGATGTACTTGATGGATTGGAAGTTTAGAAGTTTATACGAAGGGCCATTCATTTTCCAATTGCCAAACCAAATCCAAGTACATTTCTATTCGTTATTATAGACTTGGCTTTTAATCCTTCTTACTCCATAAGGTATCACTTTTAGGTTTAATTTTCTAGAAGTTTACCCTTTTAAATATTATGTGTGGATCGACTATACCCAAAGATCTTCCTAGTTATAGAATAGCCTCAATATTCTATTAATTAGGATCACTTTCTGATGGCTTTGATGGAGACAATGCCCAAATCACCTTTATCCTTAGGTTGGCTAACTTCAAGCCACTTTATTTTAGCTTATGTTGAGTTTGTGACTTGCGCTGAAGAGAGAAAGTTCCTGTTGCGGTCTAAACAAAACAATATAAATTAAATTCTATCTCAACCAATTAGAGGCAAGCGCATTCCGTCGATAAGTAATATAAATCGGTAAAAACCAGATATCGTACCCAAGAGAAAATTTTCAACACGTAAGACAATTAAATTAAACGATGAAAAATTACTCAGACGATCAAGAATTGATTGATTTGAAAATAAAATAAAATAAAGTAAGCAAATTAAGAAAATATGAAAAATGCAAGGTATG
>JANSVA010424587.1:0-15287 GCA_025504915.1 Erythroxylum reticulatum | reverse complement strand
AGAAAAATCTTTCCCTACACGAAGGTCTTCCGATCTTCACATCTCACATCCTCCTATCAACCCCCCCCCCCCCATTCAAACTCCGCTTTCTCAGAAATAAGGGCTTGCCTTGGATATGCCAAGGGCCCTTTTCCAACACAGAATTCAATCCTATTTCCAAATCAAACTTAAATAAGAAATTGTTTGAGCTTGTAATCAAAATCTCCTTTAGTACAAACTCTGGCCAGGATTTTGCTAAAGCTCTATGTACCACGAGAAAAGTAGGTCTCTTAGCTATGAAAAAACCTATCAAAGCTAACTTGAAGTTTATATCTCCTTTCTTAGCTAACTTTGGGGGAGGTATGACAAGATCTGATCCTCTTTGATCTCCGGGGGGTAGTAGGTTAAAGGTTTATTTTCTGAAGATTTTGTCATGCCATATGAAACCACTAACTTCCAAGATATGGTATTCCCCAGAGTTTTAATCTCCAGAGCTTGTTTAAAAGCTTCAAGAGCCGACTTCTATTAAGAAGCGGATGCACCTTTATCTACTAGGGATTTTGTTTCGGTATAGATCTGTTGAAGGTATGTGTGAATGGGAGTTTTCTTAAGTGGGTTTTTTGTCGAAGAGGTGATGATGGTGTTTGGGTCGATGTTTTGATTTTGGGTTCAATTAGGGTTTTCAGTGGTTAATTTCTTATGGGAATAAGGTTCATGGATAGGTAAAGTTAAAAGAGGGGATTGGGTGGGGTAAAAGAAGAAGAAGTAGCATGGAGAGGGATCTGTATCTCACCTGTAATCTTTGAAGTTCTGGAATGATCTCTCGCCCTATTGCCCTCGCTCAGTCGCTCTTATCGCCTTAATGATTGTCTTTCGTTCGTCACATCAATCCTTTGTTTTGTTAGATTATATAATAAAAAGAATATTATCACTAGTATTTGTAATCCTCATAGGAATGATACTAGTTTTCACTAGACTATACTATAAGCATGATATATGCACTTTCATTTGATCTATAGTATTGTTCAAAAAGCATATAATAAGCTTTTGGTGCCATTGTTAGGGACTTAGACATAAGAAACACTTTATTTTTAATATAATATTTTTATTCATTTATTTGAGAATTTATTTTTTTGATCTTTTATTTGTTAGTTGAATTTCAAGATTTAGGTACTTTGATTTATAACCAAGAGTAGTTCCAAAGTAATACTTAATCAATATCTAGAAATTTGATTTTCTTTGGAATTTAATAAAGAGAAACCTAGAAGTTTAGAGGTTATAACTATTAAACACAATAGTAAGATGAGGAGAACAATGTAGTATGGTGGATTATGCTATACCACTACTCAGAAGGATATAATCTACAACCACTATGCTAATAGTGGAAGCCAAAATTTTTAAGATCAAACCTGAATGGTTCAAATGGTTTAATAACTTAATGTAGTTTGATGGCTTGCCAAATGAGGATTTAAATGCCCACATTGCTAACTTTTTAAAGGTTTGTGATACTATTAAGATTAATGGAGCTTTAAAGCATGTTATTTAATTGAGGTTATTCCTTTTTACATTATGAGAAAGAACTAAATAATTTTTGAAATGTTTGTTATATAGATCTGTTACTACTTAGACTGGTCTTGCTTAAAAAATTTTAGTAAATCACTTACCTTTAACAAAAATAACAAAAATTAAGAATGACATATTTTCTTTTCAAAGAGTAGAGAGTAAGCCATTTTATGACACGTGAGAGAGATGGAATAAGTTATTAAGGAAGTACCCATACTATAGACTTGAGTTAGGACTATAAATGCAAACATTTTATAATGGACTGAGTTACCCATCCAAGAAATTAATGCATCTTCAAATGGAACCACTTTCTTTAAAACTTCTAATGAATTGTAAGATTTGATTGAGAATATATCTATGAAAAAATAAATGTGGGAGAAATTAATATTAATTCCAAAATTGGGTGGTATCCATAATATTGGTGTCAACATTAGAGTCAAAGTTAGAAGCTTTAGGTGAGAAGATTGACAG
This sequence comes from Erythroxylum reticulatum, assembly GCA_025504915.1. Taxonomy (NCBI): domain Eukaryota; kingdom Viridiplantae; phylum Streptophyta; class Magnoliopsida; order Malpighiales; family Erythroxylaceae; genus Erythroxylum; species Erythroxylum reticulatum. Next base: position 13,274 of record JANSVA010424587.1, on the reverse strand, counting down.
TATTAGTTTAGCAGCTTAACTAGTATAAGTTATAAGTTATCACATTTGTGGTGATGGATACTTTAATTATAAATATTATGCATATAATAGCATAAGACAATCATCTTATATTCTATACAGTAAATACCTATAATATAGGTTGAAGAAACCATCTTAAATTCTAATATAATAAGCAAGGATATCAAATATAGAGGCTTTTACCTAGATTTAAAAAAAATAATTATATGAAAGGAAGCCTATCTTAAAGAGCTTATGAAAAATTTCATTATTGGATCTAAGGCTCATTTCAAAAGTACTGAAGCATGTCTTCAAAATCGATAACTTCCATCCAAACCTTGAAATTTTATATTTGTAATATCCTAGTTTGATTATTATACTATTTAATGTATTATACATGCATTTTATAAAGTATGCGTTATTTATGATGTACTAAAGTATTTTATGAATTTAAATGTATTGTTGAAGTTATAATGGAGATCACGGATAGACCAGAGACAGTTCTAGACTTGACCGAAAATTTCTTGAAATTTTTTTAAAAATCTATAAAGCTATTGAATGAGTCTAAACGAGCTTTAAAAGCCCCGAAATGTGCTTTAGAGAATTATATAACACTTTTGAATGTAATCCGGACAATTTTGGTGACATTCAGTGATTTCTGGATTCAATCCAAAAATTCTTCTAGGCAACCGAAAAATTGTCAAATAGTTTTTAAATACAATGAAAAGCTCTAGAATTAGGATTAAAGTCTATAGGAACTGAAATAAGTCAAAACAGAGGTTATTTGAATAGAATTCAAGTAATATGAAATTATTGAACTAAAATGCCCTTTTTGGAAAATAATGGGTATTGATGATTTTAAACTCATTCAAAATTTTTAAAGGCATCCAATCAATACGTATTGACCTTAATTAGATTATTTCATGATCAATTTTAAAATAAGATAGTTGTGGAATGTTTTCAGGATTTAATTCAGTTAGTTGGTGAATTGAACCCATTAAGGGCAATTTGGTCTTTTTGTATAAAAATGGTGTAAGTGGATTAGTGAATCACATATAATGACCAATTAGAAGCTTTCTTAAGGGTTAAGCATAATTAATTGAATGGTGATGAGTCATTAAACAATGATTAATTAGAAGATGTCATGTGTAATGCACTAAAGGATATCAAAGGAGTAAAGTAAGACCAATTGCTTCCTTCTTTCAACATATACATGTGAGTGAAACAAAAGAAGAAAAATAAGAGAAGAAAGACTAAAGTTTCGGCCAAGGAGAGAAGAAGGAAGGTGTAGCTGATTTTTGATGGGTTTTGGAGCATGAATTGAAGAGAGCTTGATCAAGACTATGTGTTCTTTAACTATCTACAAGATTGAAAGAATGTGGTAAGTTTCCTAACCTAAATTTTTAGTTTTGGGGCTTACGAGTGGGATAGAATCATGTAAGATAAATGATGATTTTTTAATTTCCACAGAGTAGATAAGAAGTTTGGAAGCATTTAAGAGTTGAATATGACAAGAGAAAGAGTTACATTTAGTGAAATTTTGTCATTAATTCTCGATTCACTTGAACTAGCCCCATTTTTTTAGGGATAAATCAACCTAAAGACCTCAAAATTGAGTGATTTCAATTGGAGATGAATACTAAGACATAGTAGTAAAAATATCTAGAATAAAGATATTGAAAATGGTAACCTGATATTGCCCCTATGTTAAAATAGATTGTGATATTTGGTAAATTTTTCGTGATTTAGAAATTGAAATGGCATTATTTTTTATGATATCGAATCTAGAGACTTAGGGGAACAAATTTCTAGAAGACCTCAAAGCCTAATTTGAACATTTGATACGTGAAATGTAAGGAATAAATGGAGGTATGGATTCTGGACATAGGTCATAATCGTGACTCATCATGCATGATCATGATATGATGAATTAAATTCGGTAAGATTGTGATTTTGAAGAAATTAGTAAGTTAGAATGGGTAAAATATAATATTTAAGTGACTTTTGAAGTTATATTTGGAAACAGAAACCAATAGATTAGCTTCCAGAAGGAAGCAAAAATATGATTAACATACGTGTTACACGATTAGATACAAATATCAAATTTGGTTTAACTGATTATATAGTTTTACTGTCTTATTTCCTAATGTCGAAATGAATGCCTAAGAAAAATGCACTTTATGTAGGTAAAGGAGAAGCACAAAATGTGTGGGTCTGCTTGGAGATAGGTTCGCAAAGTTGTGAGTGTCTTTTACTTGTTTTATATGACTAAATTCTTAGCAAAAGAATTTATAACATATAAGTGTTCTTTAAATTGATTTTATGAAAATGGTGTCTATTTATAAAGACTAGCAAGTTATGAGTGTGCTTTAAATTGAGTGTATGTAAATTATTTTGATTTAATCATAAAATGAATATTTATGCTAAGTTTTATGCAAATGATATTTTACAAGTGAATATTGCTAGCATAAGGGTATTCATGTCCACTGAGCAGACCTTTACGGATCAGTTATAGAAATGTTAAATTTTGACCCCTCTAAATAACAAAATCTCTTCTCAGGTCTTCATAGAAGTTGTAGAACTTGAAGTCCTCTTTCAAAGAATACTTAAACAATTTCAATCCGAGTTCTAGAGAAAAAGTTATGCCTCTTTCCCCAACATATATCCAATTGCCTTCTTATTTCCATATTTCAAACTATTTACTTACTACATTCAACATCTTATGCTTGGTCTATCATTTCTAACTCAATTACTCATCATTTCTCCATCATTCTTAACTCTATTTCATCTCAATATCATCCATAAACAATTTATAGTCCATGATTGATCATAAAGACTAAAAACATAAACACACACGCACACACATATATATATTCATCATCAACTTTTTGCACATATTCAACTTCATGTCCACTTTCATTTCACTTCTAACTATCACCTTAATTCATCTCAGTTTAAGAACATAACTCCATGTCTTGGTTAACATAACTTTCACTTTCATTATATCCTTAATTCACAACTCTTAACATCTACATAACAACTCATCACTCATGGTTTTCATACTCTCAAAACAGAATACAAACACATGTATTCATCCATCAATTCACTACACCAGTAGTCAACTTCAAGTCAAAATTTGAAACTTTTAAAGATGGAATTTGAATTCTATGTCTTCATGAAAAATGTATCTATATGTCTCTAATTTAATGCAAATTAAAAAGCATCTCATTTGGATATCTACAGAACAAGTTATGGCTAAATTACAAATGCATAATCAGTGGAAAATGTTACAGGTAACCTTTTTCCAACACACTTTAAACACCATTTACTCAATTAATCCAACATTATATCATTCCATAATCTATTACCCATCAAAACACCAAAGCAAGACATTAATATACCACATTACTCATTCACGTTTTAGCATGTACCCATCCTCATGTTATGAACATTTAACCTCTAACTATCATCAAATATGCCTCATTCAACAAAGCCTTGAAGATTAATATGGTATTTACTTGATTTACCCAAAGCTTCTTCAAATCATGAAATAACCCTAGCCTCCAACATACATGATCATCATCTTGACAACGTAGAATAGGTGGGTTTTTTATCAAGAAGAAAAGATAGCAAGAACCTAGTGATGGAAAGGTTCAACTTTGATGATTAGAGAAGAGAGTTTCGTGAGAAGGGGAGGAAGATGAAGAACATGAAGAAGATGAAGATGAGAGAGGCTAACATAATTAACAAGTGAAAGACCAAAATGTGGGTCTTTCACTTAATAAAATCGTGATTTAAATAAGTGGTTTGGCAAGTGACGCTTATCACTTGCCACATGTCACTTTCTCATGGTCTCTCCTTGATCTTTTATTTAGCTAGTTCATTTGTCTCCAATTTTCAACCCAATTTTCAATGATACTGGTCATTAAATCCCAATATCATTTATAAAAATTTCCATTGTAATTTGACTCTTATTTCAACTATTATTCATCAATTGTTTTGCCACTTGACATTTTTCCGAGTTCAAAAATACTCTTAAATTCCAAAAAATTCTCATATTTCACCAAAAATTCAAATTCACTATTTATACACTCCAACTCAATTTTTAAGACACATAATCCATAATTCACATTATAATCACATTAACACAATCATTTATACCCAAAAAATGTCAAATGAGTGCAAGAACAATTCATTGTAATGTGTGCAATAATCAAATTCACGTGTGTGTATGCTAACATTATGCATGAGCATGAAATGCATTTTTCTAATTTCTCATTGCTATTTCTCAATTACATAAATCTAGGGTTCTAACCCTTAATATGAGAACAGGATGCTACATCTTGTACATAGGTCATCTTTTCTACTTCATTTCCTCTTCATTCTTACCTCAATTTACAACTCAAAACATTCACGAAACAAGTTATAAAAGATTATTAATCATAACCATAAAAGGGACATCAAACATGTCCATTCATTCATTCTACCTCAAAAACATGTCTATAAATATTTATGATTCATTCATCATCATACATGTAGAAAAGCAAGACATCTATATACACATAGATTTCATCACTCACGACACAAATAAAAATTTCATGATCAAGTCATCAATCTCAAATCACTCATCATATTAGTTTGATTTAACACTACCCATGATAATTAAAGCATAACTTACTTGATTTAGCTTCAAATTCTTCAAACTCTTCAAGAACACCAAGAATCCCTAATTTTCCATGCATCTCACAATCATCATGGAAGTGGATTATGTTAGGTTTTCTTGTGGAAAATTAAAGAGACAACAAGATGGAAGTAGCAATTGATAGATGAAAGCAAGGAGTAACGTTGATGAAGGTTTGGTGAATCAAAATTGTGAAGAATAAGAGAAAGCCATGAAGAAGATGAAACAAGAGTTAAAATGAAAGCCATTAAGGAGAGTGTCATACAAAATGTGAAATTGTGAGAGGTGAGTGGTAGTGACACTTGTCACTGCCACTTGTCACCTTCCTATGGTCCCATTTGGACCCTTATTAATAATTAGTCTATTTGTCTCCAATTTCTAATCCAATTGTCTTCCAATTTTTAATGAAACTTGTCAATAAATCCCAAAAGTCATTTATCAAAATTCCCTCTATCATTTGACAGTTAATTATACTATCGTTTAACAATTGTCTTGCCACTTCACATTTTTCTTAGTGCAAAATACCCAAAATTTTAGAAATTTTCCAAATTTCACCAAAAATTCTAAATCAATACGTATACTCTCCAAATCCATTTTCAACACATGAAAATCACAATTCTCAATAAAATCACATTTATAAATCAATTATACTTGGAAAAATGTCAATGAATGCATGTACAGTCATTTTAATATGCAAAAACCAATATTCACGTGTGTGTGCATATATATTATGAATAAGCATAAAATACACTTTCTAATTTCTCAATAAACTCTCACATACACTATTCTAGGATTCCAACCCTTAACATGGGCTAACAGGATGTTACAAATAGTCCTCGTGACATCAACTTGTACTAGCTAATATTAGCTACCACTACATCATGCACTTATGGTTAAAGCTTATAACTTTTACAATCACTTAAAATAAGTTGATCAATTATTAAGATATGTTAAGCAAGGATGTAATGAATGTTTACCTTGTAAATTATCCAAACACCATGTTTTACCATTTGATAGTAGTAATTATATATTATCTATTCCTTTAGATATAATCCGTTATGATATTTAAGGCCCCTATTCCACTCCTTTTATAAGAGGCTTAAAATATTTCATAATTTTTGTTAATGGTTCCTTTTATATACTTAGATTTACTTAATAAAAATTACATATGACTTATAGGAGATATATGTTCAATTTTCCCAAATGGTCATAATTCAATTTTCTAAAACAATCAAAACAAACCTTCTCACTACTCGATTGTCCTCTTCCTTCTCACTACCCAATTTGAAAATTTTACCCTTAGATGTTTCCTTGTTGTAAAACTTAGCTCTTAAGTCTGATTTCCTTCCCATACTTGGAACAATAACCAAAACGTAATAGCTAAGGTTTTCAACCACAATGGAGGGTGCTTCAGAGGCCTTGCAAATGGAGATTGAAGGGAGTACACCCTTACACCTAAACATGAATGATTTCACTAAGCTCTTTCTTAGTGCCCTTGGGAAAAAAAATGGTGAACCTTCTCCTACAATACTTGTTGAGGGAAATGTCAGCAAATTCAAAGAGCCTAGGCAACTTGATGGTGTATGAAAACACGAGCCAAATATTTCACAAAACAAAGGTATGTTGAGACACTTTCATGATATGATGAAGGATGGGTTTATTGGATTGAAAAAAGAAAGCATGCCATATTTAGAGAAATGGTAGATTTCAAAACTTTTTAGAAATCTAAATTGCAGTGAAAGCAATATATCCAAATCATCAGGCCCATCTATACATGATATGGTATAAGGATAATAATAAACATAAACAAGATAGAGATTATATCACCGACTCCTTCACTACAGCTTTGACTCCTCGCTACGTTATCCTATCCTCGGCAATATATCCTCTCCTAAGTGATGTATCCTCTTCTTCTTATTAGTGTTTCCTCTTCTCGATACTATATCCTCGACCAATCTAATCTACCACTTGTTCTTCTTGGACAACTTGGTTAACAAGATCCTTTGGTGGGAAAGGAGAAGAAAACTTTGGAGGAGAATTTTCTTAGAAGAAAGAAGACCAAGAATGAGACACTCTTATGCAATTTTCGATTTTTCTCATGCAAGATAGGAGAGAGAGTGATAAAAATGTAAGAACCCTTTCTTACTCCCTCACACTTTCAGTTAACAACAAAGGAAAGAAGAGTTTTCCATCCAATGCATCATTTCTTCATTTAATCAATCATAAAGAAGCCGTTGAATGAGACTCTTCTCATTTTTCTTTAAGATGACAAAAAGTCTATTAAACTAAATGAGACCTATCAATTTCGTTTTTGATGATGAAAGAAGGAAATGGTCCATCCAATATACATCTTTCTTCTTTAATCTAATGAATAATAATAGGTTACATGCTATCATTAAAAGATAACCATTAAACCACTTAATGGTAAGTTCATAACTCCATTTAATGATGATAAACCATGATAAATATCATCTTTATTTAGCAATTCAATTCCAAATGTGCAGCTACACATTCAACCCTAATGAAAAACAAAATCTCACCTTACTTTCTTAAAATTTTTATTTTCATTTAATTAATCCAATTAATCAAATTAAACCAAAGTTTAGCTCATTTCTAAACATACATTTGAGCTTTCTTATTAACCATTAATTAGTGCAAGCCTTCAATTATGGGCTTCTAAAATGTTGGACCCTAAATTTTTTAAGTTAAGCATGATTTGAAATAGTTTTAAGGTTTAGATAGACTAAATTTTTGGAGTTATAATTATGTCAAGGTTAGTAGGATTTATTGAATGGGTAAGTGGGATTAAAGTGTTAATGTAATAAGGATGTTGAAGGGCATTTTTAGGAGATCACTTAAGCATAAAAGAACATAAGCTTATAAGGAAGGGTAAGATGGACTTTTTGGGCTCATTAAGGGTACAAATGGAAAAAGAATGCATTGCCTTGCTTATAATAGGAGAAAAACATAAATAAAAGAGGGAGGAGAGTGAAAAAAGAAAATAGTAGAGAAGAAGAGAGGTTTCGATGAAAAAGTAAAGAAGAGAAATCAAGTTTGTTAAGGTAGGTTAACCATCTTTTCTTCTTGCTTTATTAAAGGAATAGGTTGTATTGATGATGGAGTTAGAGAGAAACAAGGTTTGTGTGGGAAGAAAATGGATTAGGAGAACCAAATTGATTTTAGGGTTTCTAATCTAGATATTAGGTTTTCTAACCTAGATGGACTATAGGTAGGATAGATTTGAGTTTAATTTGTGTTTACTGCAATTTTGTGATTTTTTTGAAGTTTAAAAATTTTATTGGAATGCTGTTTTAAATGGAATCTTGGTTGTTTTAGGCAGCTAAGGGAATCCTACTCAAGAGCAATGGGAAAGGTAGGCTTGACTTGGATTTTCTCAAGCTAATTAAGTGGGTAATTTATTTATGGTTATTGTGTGATTAGGTAAATTCTTGCCTATGTGTGTGTATGTGATTTCTCGAAATGGATTTGCTTGAAATTCAATTATTGTGACTTGATTGAAAATGCATGTTGCATTGTGGTTATGTTATACCTTGAAAGAGGTTATAACATTTTGAATTAAAAAAAAAGAAGAAAAAGTACGAAATTATGAGCATATAATAACGCCATTTTGATCATGATTATATGCTTTTGTTTGTGCGAGAGTGGAACCATTCTATTTGTTACATGCATGTTGACAAGAGCCTTCTCTCAGCTACCCGTTTGTGGCATATGAGCTCCAAAATTGGACTCATTCTATTCATGGGGTAAACTTCGGTTTCTCCATTCTGTTTCTATAGAATCCTAGAGCCATTTATTTTGCATTGCATTTTTAATTTGACATGTATGATGCATTTGAGTGTTATGTGCTATGAGTGTTAAACTAAATTGAAGAATGCTGGAATTATTGAATATATACATATGCTTGAATTTATGGTCAATTGCCAATGACTATAAATATATTATCCACTGAGCTGTGTAGCTTACCCCATTATTCCCTCCTCAGGTTCAGAACGAGAAGGATAGCAATCTTTATAAGGCATTGGAAACTGCAAGATATTAGAAACTTTTGTAACTAAGTTAGTTCAATCACTTTTGGATAGCTTCATAAGCATGTAAAGACTAAGCATCCCATATATGTTATATTTTAGGTTAAACCCTTGTTTATAATATTATTATGTAAATAAAGTTATGTATGAGTTTTTGTTTATTTGACAAAAGGGTTTAGAACTGGAAAGTTCCCCAGGTGTATGTGCATGTATCTTTTATAGTTGTGCATTTCATAATCTATGTTTTTATAGGTGTATAATTTATGTACCAACTTCATGAAAGAAAATTGGACTAATTTAGGCTAAATTAGTCAAAGTGTCTTCTTGAAAGTTGTAGCTTATCCTTTTAGCTTTCCAATGGTATATAGCAACAAAATTTTTGGTAATCGAAGTCAAAAGTTATAGTCCTTATAAATGGAGACGCTCAGGAGTAGAGTTTGTATCGTCTGATGACATAATATCGTCTGAAGATGTATCGTCTGGTGATGATGTGTTATCTTGTGCAGATGCTTCGTCTAGTAAGTGCGCTTCATCTAATGAGTGCGCTTCTTCTGGTGAGGGCGCTTCGTCTGGGGCATTATTCATCTGATCTTATCGTCTAGTCTCATTTTTGACACTCTAGATGATAGAATTTGCTTTTGAGGTCTTCATGAAAGTTGTAGATCTGTAAGTCCTCTTCAAAACCATTAAAGAAAACCTTAATCTGAAATCTGTAGTGAGTTATGTTAATTGTTCCGAGATAGGTACAACGTGATTAAGGACATGAGCATGGTTGATTCTTTTGTCCATAACTTCATAACCTGACCTCTAAACTAAGTGATTCTTAAAGCAATAGATCCCCGATACATTTTCCTATCTCTCAATAAAATTTATAACTTTTAGGGTTTAGGTTGAAAGAGATTGATGGAAGGAAATGAGTCATTGGTCAGAGGGGCATAACTAGGTTATGAAAACATTTTGGATTTTTAAGCATATCTTAAGCTATTAAGCTTCGAAGGAGAAAGTTCTTGTTTCCAAATAAACTAAAGGCATAGAGCTACTATTGGCTTGAAGAAGTCAAATTGTGATGTTAATGATGGGGTGCTGTGGGTAAGCTACCCTAGTGAGATGACGGTAAAGTGAGGGCTCATTGAAATCCCTACAAGGAAACCCACTCATGCTTTTCGACTCCGGAATAATAGCTGGGCTCCAAAAATAAGGTCCAACATCTTATGGTATCAGAGCAATTGTTGGGATTCAAAAATGGGGTCCAACATCTTGTGGTATCAGAGAGATTGTTGGGCTTTGAAAAAGGGGTCCAATATCTTGTGATATTAGAGCTTGGGTTTTTCCCAGGCTCAGAATGCATGGTATGATAAATTGTTATGTTATGTGATTACTTGTTGCAATGTGAATTGATTGAATTGCATTAAGTGACATGCATGTCATGCATACATGTAGGGATTAGGATTTTTAAAATGAAATTTAACTAATCATTATTTTTTCCATTGAAGGAGTAAGATGCCACCTCGTAGAAGGACACAAGGAGTTCTGCAAGAATCAGTTGCACCTGACTCTCCGACAAGAGAGGAGAGTACTGATGAGTTAGTAGCCACAGGAAATACTGAGGCTTCTATAGGGCGAGTTAATGAGCCCATTCGATCATAGATGCAGGAGTCTCCTCTTCCGTATCAGTAAGTGCCTACTCCATTAGATCCGAGGATGTTTCAGGCATTTGCTCAGGCCATGGGCCAGATGCCATAATCTTTTGCTCTAGCCCTAGTCAAGAAGGGGAAACAGTTTGATAAGCTCAAGAAGTATGGGGCAGTGGATTTCTATAGGACAACGAATCCAGAAGAAGCTGAGACCTGGTTGAGAAAGACCGAGAGGATGATAGATCAGATGGAGTTTGAGGATGATGAGAAAGTCATGTATGCTACAAGATTGCCACAGGGAGGTGCTCTGCATTAGTAGGAAAGTTTGCCAGGGAGTCAGATGAGACCACCAGTGATGGCATGGAAGGACTTCGTAGCTGTTTATAAGAAGAAGTACCTGTCTGAGGTGTAGTTTTAGTAGAAGTAGAGAGAGTTTCTGAGTCTCACCTAGAGGGAGATGACGGTGAGAGAATATAAGCGTTGGTTTACACAACTATCCTGGTATGCAGCAGAGATGATGATAAGTGAAGCAGCTAAGTGTCAAAGGTTTGAAGCGGGACTACATCTAGCCATCAAAGAGAAAGTAGTGGTGTAAAATTTTTGTGATTTTCAACAGCTGGTTGAAGCAGCTCTGAGGGTTGAGAACATAAAAAGCATTGTGAGAAAAAGAGAAAGGGGAGAGAACAGTTCAAGAGGGGAGGTGGTACTTCTATGCCTAAAATGAGTGCCAGGACTTTCCCCGTCCAGTCTAAGGAGAGGAGTAGTAGGGCAAGTAGGTCCAAGTTGATGAGGACTTCTACTGTTTCTCATCAAGTCTCAATAACAGGAGGCAGTAGAAGAGGAGAAGGGGAGAAGTCTTCTATACCTAAGTGTGATCATTGCAGTAAGTTCTAAGGAGGGGAATGCTACAGACTGACTGAAGCTTGTTTGAAATATGAAGAGAAGGGACACATGGCTAGAGATTGTCCACGGTATGTAAGAAGAGAGGGAACACAGATGCAAGTTTCGAAGAAAACTAAAGCAGTGGGGCACAAGATTGCAATTAAAGTGGGCAGCTTTGATACAGCTAGGAGGGTGAATCCTCCAGGAAGACCAAGGGGGCAAGCACTAGCTAGAATGTTTGCAATGACACAGAAGGACACAAAGACCACTCTAAAAGTTGTGACTGCTATGTTTAAATTATTTGATGACAATGTGATTATTTTGATTGATTCGAGTTCTACCCACTCCTTTGTTTCATAAGGTAGAACTGTGCCTGGTAGAGATTTGAACCCATTGAATACTCCTTTGATGGTGAGTACTCCAATCGACCAGTATATCATGATCAATTAAGTTTATAGAGACTGTGAGATACTTATTGATAAGGAGCACATAGTGGTGGATTTGATGCCATTGAAGATGGGAGGATTATATGTAATTTTGGGTATAGACGCTTTAGAGAAATATAATGCCAACTTAGATTGTAAACAAAAGATAGTGGAGTTTGAGTTGGATAATGGAAGAAAGGTGATGATTATGGGAGACAGAAAATTTAGCTCATCGAGGATTGTTTTAACTTTGATGGTAGAAAAAAAGATGAGGAAAGAGTGTGAAGCATTTTTGACCTATGTGGTAGATATGAGGGCAGATAGAGGGAGGTTAGAAGATATACCAGTGGTCATGAATTTTTCAGATGTCTTTCTCAAGGACTTACCAGGACTACCACCACCTAAGACCACCTAGGGAAATTGAATTTCCTATTGAGCTTCTTCCAAGCATAATGCCAATTTCGATTCCGCCTTATAGAATGGCTCCGGTGGAATTGAAGGAGCTTAATGAGCAATTGGAAGATTTGTTAGAGAAAGGTTATATTAGGCCGAGTTCTTCACCTTAGGGAGTTCCGGTTCTTTCTGTGAAGAAGAAAGACGGATCATTGCAAATGTGTGTGGATTATAGGAAGCTCAACCATGTCACCATCAAGAATAGATATTCGCTCCCATGCATCGATGATTTATTTGATCAATTGCAAGGGGAAAGGATCTTTTCTAAGATAGATTTGAGATCAGGTTACCACCAATTGAGGATAAAGGAGTCCAATGAATTAAAGATTGCTTTTAGAATACAGTATGGTCACTTTGAGTTCTTGGTCATACCTTTTAGGTTAACGAATGCACTTGCAACTTTCATAGACTTGATGAATCGAGTCTTTTAGTCCTTCTTAGACCAATTTATCATTGTTTTTATTGATGATATATTAGTTTATTTTAAGAGTGACAAGGAGCGTAAGGAACATTTGAGGGATACCTTGGAGACATTGAGGAAGAATGAGTTCTATGTCAAATTTGACAAATGTGAATTTTGGCTAAAGGAAGTGACATTTCTTAGACATATGATTTCAGAGCAAGGAGTACATGTGGATCCAAGGAAGATAGAAGCGGTTGTGAAATAGGAAGCACCTAAGAATGTAGATGAAGTGAGAAGTTTCTTGAGATTGGCCAGGTATTATAAAAGTCATCTAGAGGGCTTTTCCATAGTAACAGCTCCACTTTCTAAATTGACAAGAAAGAATCAGAAATTTGTATGGATAGAGGAGTGCTAGAGCAATTTTAAGGAATTGAAGAACAGACTTACAACTGCACCAATTTTAACTTTGCCTTCAGGTAGTGATGGATATACAGTGTATAGTGATGCCTTAAGGAAAGGATTGGGCTGATACTGATAAAGTGATTGCTTATGCTTCTAGGCAGTTAAAGCCCTGTGAGATGAATTATCCTACGCATGATTTGGAGTTAGCTACCATAATTTTTACATTAAAGGTATGGAGACACTACGTATATGGAGTCATTACTATGGTATTTATAGACCACAAGAGTCTTAAGTATCTGATGAGCCAAAAGGAGTTGAATTTGAGACAAAGAAGGTGGTTAGAGCTGTTGA